>JACEII010000135.1:548410-641692 GCA_014332785.1 Antheraea mylitta
TTATTCATAATCTTGTGTTACTTGACTATATTGTATAAAGTTGGTGGAGTTTTATGTAATATGGTTAGTTTATTATGCATAAGCGAAGTGAATGGAAAATAATATCACGAAGCATGAAATTCTGGGATGCCACAAAGACTCCCTGGCAGGTTCTAACGAGGTATCCACCATCTTGTTAGAATATTGAAATAATCACAGGACGCTTGTAATATAATTGTACTATCCATTGAAAGAAAACATTGACACTGGCAAGTGCTTCGGCGGAGCCAAAACAATAAAATAAAAACAAAAAAGAAGAGAAAAAAAATACTTGTAAGGAATTTGTTATATAAAATTAATAAAAAAACATTACCGTGCCATCCCATGCTGTAAGGAAAGTTGCAGTTGAACAAGTTGTCGTATTTAGTATTCAAGAACTTCATAATCTCCGCCAGAGCCCTTTTCTGGTCTTCATTTAAATCTGTCATCCTCTGGGGTCGTCCTTTTAAAGGCAGTAGTAATGTCTCATAAGGCCACGCAGCCCAGTATGGAACCACGACAAGCCATTCGGAATTCTGAATGACTATACGCTCCTAAAAATGTTTTAACTTTTCAAAAATATCATCTATACTAATATTATAAAGAGGTAAAGTTTGTGGCGTTGTAGGGGATAATCTTAGCAAGTACTAGTCCGATTTGAAAAATTATTTCAGACTAAACCGTTTTTGAAAATTCTTTTACTTTTAAAAAGCTAGGTTATTTCTGAGTATCATGGGCTATATACTAATCCGAAAAATTAAAAGACTTTTTCGTGATAGTCGGATTTGCAAAGTAAGTCGGAGAAGAAACGGTCGAACGAAAACGTTTTTTACGGACGCTGCCTTAACGATGAGAGATATATGATTGAGTTCTAGAAAATAGTTGTAGAGCTTGATAATGCCTTGAAATACAAAAAAATCTATAACAACATTTGTCTAACTTTTATATTTAAGTCACACATGTAGTTTTTTTTTCATAATAAACTAACTTACTGACTTTGGTTAATTAGCTTACTTTTGACAGCCGCTCCGTCAATCCGCCCGTATCTAAGCAACATATATTTGTTTTTCACTACCGATATTGAGAATATGCCATCTTACTTCCACATTTTATCTAAGAGAGTGTGGCGTTACAATATTACTTTACGTATGTGTGCGTTATCGTCCCATTTGTTTTGTCAAAATATCATATAGGTAACGTAATTCGTCTATTTCGTGTTTTTTATTTTTATTTTATAGGATTGTCATTTTTTTTTTCAATATCTTCAATAGGAATTATATTTTTATAAGTTACAATACATTGTAATGAGATGTAAACATTTTGTAGTTTTTCCACTACCTTTTGTTATTAGGTTCATAAACTAGACGTCAGACAAACGATTAAATAAATATAAACCTCGCTGTGAGTCCTAAAACAGTGAACACAGCATTCAATATTAATGAACCTAATTGGACAGCTGGTATATAAAAAAAACATTCCGTGTATCAGTGTGTACACGCGGAAGAAGTTTTTTTATATATCATATTGGGGTGTAAGGGGGTGTCGAGTAACATCTTAAGACTTGAGACACCCAAGTCAACCTCACCTGCACGTGGTGCACCCTGCTGACTAATGAACGAGGCAATGGCGACAGCGGGGTGGTAGGGTTTTACAGCCCGTCTGGGCGCAACCACCATGTATATGGCGAAAAAGCCCGTCATAGTGACTCGCTTCTGCGCGTCGCGTTTCGGGATCAGCCTGTGCATATCCAGTATCGGGTGACTATCGTCATTATGGCCGGCATGACATCGACGACCGGCGATGGATAATCTGTCACTCGGTGGTTGCCGATGTTTTTGGATTGTACTATGCTTAACATCAGGCATAGCGAAGTAACTATGTCGTGTTTCGATAAAAAAAAAATGAACATGCGAGTTACCTGTTGTTAAGCGTTCACTGCCGTTTATAGACACTAGTAACCCCAGAGGAGTCACAAGTGAGTTGCTAGCCTGTGTTGGGGGAATGGAGAGAAAGGGAGAGGAGAGGTGAAAGGAGGGGAGATGGGTCTCCGGCGCTGTCACTGACTGAACGAAACGCAACAATGTGGGTCGGGTGGTGCTACCCCGGACGAGCAGACCCATTCATGCCGAAACTAATAATAGCTTCAAAGTGGCTTTACCACCTACTAAAGTAATACTTCTGTGGTTTATATGTACTAAATTATATACATGTGAGAGATCTACATGTTGTATGAAGTCCTGTACTACGCTTATAAATTCTTACACAGCCACACAAATAACGTAATAATGTAACTAACATATAACACGTTAGGCGCCTTTGTTAAAATCAGACGGACGGTCGTACATTGTTAGGTAAAATATCATACAATACTAATTCAAGGCGATTGAAAAAAAAAGTGTGTTCAAGAGTGTTTTCATCCAACCTACATTCACATATTGAGTTGTCCCTTATCCTAAGCTTTGCAAGATGGAATGGAGAGCTCACCTCTATTTTTTTTTTTTTTCGGAATGACTACGCTATTTACCCAACAATGTCTTAACAGCTTCACCGGACTACTAAAGCGAGCGCTTGAGGCACTCAGCCGATTTTATTTTGGCAACCAGCTCAAGGGTGCACGGCACACCTCGGCTTGGCTGTTGCCTGCAAAATCGCGACCTATCTTAGCTAACCTAACTAAATATTCATATATGTATGAGTTGTTGAAACGTATATGTGTACCAAGCATACACGCCTCAACAACTCCTCCATATATTTATTATCGGAAAATTGAGAGATTTTTAGTTCGATAAGGAAAAAAAAAGTAAACCCTTCTACTTTCATGTGTAAGCGTGTAGGCGTGCACGTGTGTGGGGGTGATCGTGTAGTGTTGTAGCGGTGATGTATATTTGTGTGTCACCGTATCGCGCAAGCAACGCACTCAAGGGCTCCTTACCGAGGGAGCTCACCTCTACATTTTCAACTGCCGTTCCATTAGATATCTAGTTACAAAAAGCTATTTAGAAAATGAGTTCAGAAATTACCTTTCTTTCCATTTCTTGCTCCACGTAATCAACTAACAAAGGCTTACCATATTTCATGTAATATTCTTTCTGACATCTGAAAATGATTATAATGTTAATTATACCGTTATAATTACCGTCGATTATCAATTTAACGATATTACGTGGGCGCACGAGCCTAGCTCGGTTCTTTAAAAACATTTTTAAATTAAAATAAACTGTTAGGTTTGCCTAATAAAATTAATCTCTTCTGCTGTTACTCGGATTTGAACTGTGATTACACGGATTTTCCAAGTAACCGATTTCCACCTGAGTTATTTTTGTTTTGACGGCGCCGGCGAAATTTACCTTTATATATATATATTACATAGATATGTACAGAGGGAGAACATAAGTACACACTATTCCATGGCAGTATGACATGCGTATTCTTTATATACATAGTAGCGGGCACGGCGTAACGTCCTGATAATAAAGAATCTTATACTTATATTAATACGTGACATCAAAACTTTGTACCCCTTTTAAAGCGAATTGCGCGACCTGAAGAACTTGAAATTTAGCATAGTTAAAGTTTATATGAAGGAGTAGTGCACAAATCAACTGGTCAAATTGTAGATTAATTTTATAATAACACCATATAATAATATGTAAATTCATAATATACATTAATAATGTGAACCACTGAGATAATTATGGTCCTCTTTGCTCTTATTGAACGTCAAAATTTTGTGACAGGACTGCTTTCACTTAATGGCACTTTGCTTCATGTTGCCATAAAAGTAAAGCAATATTACCAAAGTCGATGTCAATATTTTAATGTTTAGTATTTTTTTTATTATGGTGTTTTAAAAAGCACAGACACACTGGATTTACATTCTTATTATATGTATAGAAGACATATTTGCGTATACGCAATCCCAGCATTAATTCAGAAAAGAGGTGAAATACTTTTCTAACCTTTCCTTAACCCGAGGCTCGTTAGGTAGGAAGCTGGATGCCCAAATCTGGCAATGAGGATGAGGGTTAGAACATCCCATGATAGCACCTTTGTTCTCAAATATCTGAACCCAGGTGTACTTGCTGCCGAGTTCTTTCATCTGATTAATCCACCTGGAATAATACTTGCAGAATAAGTTTAGTAAAGTGAATGTGAAGTTAATGAATTGTTGCATTAGTTTTAACTGGAGGTAAATCCAAACACTCCGTATGTTAATTTAACCTTGAGGCCATTGTTGCTGGTGAGCATGGCTGAAACCACACCTGGTAACGATAAATCTTTCCCTACCGCCGCATCCAGAATGCGACGCTGTCCCTCCCACGCAACATTCTCGGACATAGTGTGTGTTGCACATGTGTGGAGGTGGTCTATGTTGTGTGTGTTAAGACACTAAGCAATAATTTTCAATGTCACTGTATCGCGATAGCAGCGTACTTGAGGGTTCCACTCCGGGAGTTTGAACCTAGGCTTGAGCAGCTACTGAGGGAGGTCGCGGTGAGTATACGGAAGCGATATTCATCGCCAGACTACAGCGGCGTGATATGTGGATACGAAAAGGAGCCCCGTACCGATATTAAGACGAATTACAGAATCTAAGTTTTTTTTTATCATAGGAGGCAAACGAACAGGTGAGTCATCCGATGTTAAGTGATCACCACCGTCCATAGGCACTTTTAACACCAGAGGAGTCGAAAGTGGATTGCCAGCCTGAGTTTCGGGGAACGGGGGAGGGAGAAGGGAGGGAAGGTTATCCAGCGCCCGCACTGACCGAACAAAACGCAACAATGCAAGCACTGTTATCTCACGTCGATTTTCTGTGAGAGGGTGACTCAAACCCGAGCGAGCGGACCTATTCATGCTGACACTAGTAATAAATTCAGCGTGTCTTTACCACCTTATCAAAGTTAATTGCTTAGCATCGTATTTCTATAATTTACACTAGCATAAGCCTAATGAAACGTTGTTGTCAATAATTATATGACTTACTCTTCAATCACTGCCAATAACTCCTCCGTACTCATTAGAGGTATAGTCATGGAAGAATCCGGGTGGAAGCACATTACCCTGAAATTAATTAATGTAATTTTACATTTTAATATTTATTACATTACATATTTTAATTTAAAGGTACATCACTAAAAGTGTAGGCAGCTCATCTTTCGTCTTTTCTCCAGCCTGTGTTTTTTTTGTAAGTTGCAACACTTTTTTTTGCGGCAGCAGTACATACTTTTGAAGAAATAGTACCCAAAATAACTAACCACACAGCAAAAATTGTTAAGAGATGCAAAAAAATCTTTATATAAACATAATACTTTATATTAGCTCTGTATTGTACTGTGTAGCTTTATATTAGTATAGATCTGAAATTGTATATTTGTTACGATTTCACATCTTAACTGCTGAATCCAATCACCATGAAATTCTTTTCGTCCTGATAAAATGTTTTATTACCTAGAAAAAGATCTGATCTACATTACATTACATCACGGGCTATGATTAGTTGGTAATAAAGAACGAAATATGCAAAGAATTTAAAGCATCAGGGAATTTTTGAACACACCCGTAAGAATACAAGATTTTAAGCCCGGAATACACATGCTTGTTACTCACACAAATGCGTGCCAGTTACTGGTAAGAACAAGCTACTGAGATCTGTATAGAGATTCGAGCTCGCGTGCTAGTACAAAATATACCAGAAAATCGCGGCTCGTTTCATTTTTCCCCTCGCACGGAAATGGGGAAGTCTTTGTAGCAGGCCACTACTACGAAGTAGCTCGATTCTAGAAACTGGTATGCCACACACAGGCATGTATATAGCGGTTTCGAGAAATGCCAGTAACCGGCATGCCGGATTACCAGCACCTAGCATGCCATTTACAGTCATGTGTATTCTGGTCCTTAGGGTACAAATAGAATTGGCATTACGATACCTGCAAGTCCCTTTAGCGGGGCCTGATTGAAAAAGAGGATTATCCGGTTCAGGAGGTGCTGGAACTTTCTCGAGTAACGCGGGAAAGTCATTCGGGAAGACGTAAGTCGACTCGTAGTTTGGATTTTTCTGTAATGAAACCATTTAAATATTATTTTTATAATTGGTGGCTTTTTTATATCATAGGAGGCAAATGAACAGATGAGCCACCTGTTGTTAAGCGATCACCGCCTTCCATAGACACTAGCAACACCAGGTGAGTCGTAAGTGCGTTAATAACCTATGTATGGGAGAGAAGGAGGAAGGGACAGGAGAGAGAGAGAAGGGAAGGTGGGCCTCCGGCACTCTCAATGACCAACCGAAACGCCTGAATGAAAGCACTGCCACTTCACGCCGGTTTTCTGTGTTTCGGGTGGTACTACCCCGGACGAGCCGACTCATTCATACTGTAACCAGTAATATCTTCAGCGTGGCTCTACCACCTTTTTTTTTTACATGGGGAATTCCCTTATGGATACGCCACCCTCCCGGGGGAGAGAGTGGGTGATGTCCGACTCGCACGGACTAAAACCCCATGGGTGCCCACTACCGCCTTAATGTAGGCCAAGGGATGAAAGAGTATTCCGCATGTCCCCCGGCGGCATGGCTCTACCACCTAAGGTTTTAATTGTATGTCACCGTTTCTTTTTCATATAACAAATGACTAGAAAGACTTTATATCTCCAAGAATTAAACATAAATTTCATTTATAGTGGTTTTTTATTTGTACTTATCTAAAATCATATTTGACAAAAATAAGGCTTGAATTTAAATATATTCTTTGATATCGTAAAACTTGTCTGATAAAATGAATATCAGGCTAGTTTATGTTCTTTCCTTCCCACTCCCCACCTCTCTGCGCATACCTAAGGCGCGGGACAGCGGTTGCGGTCAGACTATAACTTACTTGTCCATTAGACCGAGTAGCACCAGCCCGTAATGGATTACTAGGGTCTGGGGGCTGATCCTCAGGAGTCTCTTCGGTTTGCCCGCTCCAGGGTCGAAGGCATCGATGTGGTGACACGAGAATCCATTCATCCTTCAGCGGATTATAACGGACATGTTGATGCTCTGTAATGTAGAGTATTTAATGGCTATAAAAATTTAATTTCGTGTTAAAATAAAAAAAAAAATCAATTTTTTTACGTAGTAGCTCAAAGGGCCGCGCGTTCTGTGGCTATTACTTGTTCAATCAAAATTATGTTACAAAATACGTGTAGTCGATGCGATTAGGGATGTCAATTAAAACTCTCTAGGTACATTTAAATTATTTATCCAGGCAGAGTTCAACGACATCTTGACGTTTTATGTGACAAACTGTGGAAGTCAAAGCAATTACTATTGACTCAACATTTTTCAAAATAATTTAGTAACACAAACATAATAATAACGATCAAATTATTGTTATATAAGTTATACAACAATTCTATATAATTGTTCTTATCTATGTAAAGAATTGATGTATCTAATATAGTGGCCCTAGTGTTGATGTTCGGGTAGCGTTGTAGTCTCTCTCGCCTCCGGTACCGGAAGTAGTCAATATCAGTATTTGCTTATAGGGTCTGCTTAAAAACTTAACACAGAACAAGGAGGTTTAATAAAGATAGATTACACACCCACACCATAAAAAAACTTCAGTTGAAAAAGAAATTCAAAATTAAAATTGTGGCGCCATAATATATGAGATATCTATAACAGTGTGTCTTACAGTGTTTTGTTAACAAATTAATTTAAAGCGCAATATGTTCGAGAATGATAAATCTTAGAACTTATAGCAATAATTAACATTGACAATCATTTAATTTGTAATAAAAAATAATGAGGCCATTAATCGAAATATAATATAGATTATCGTTCACGGTGAACAGAAGAGCGCGATGTCATTATCAGTTTCGACCCCAGTTCTAACAAATCGTAAATCCTGGGCTGATTAGGTTTATTCCTTTATTTCTACATATACAGGATGAAAGATTAGATAGTAGCAATATTTATGGAGAATACTCCATACTCGATTCTAGTTCTTAATCAATTAAAAAAATAGGTGCTTAATATTTGACTTAATTATCTAGAAAAATACAAAAATTATACTCAATCCTCTACGCGTCTATGTTAAAGGACAGTGTCAATGACCATCGGGTTAAGTGAAAAGTTAAAACGGGAACGACATGAACAAAACAAGATGGTTTATTGTTCGTTTTTTTATTAATGGTTATTAACTCCAGGTCGCCCCTTGCAACTTTCGGCAGCAGTGATTGCACCTAGGTTTATTATGTTGATATTCATACTTTTGAAAGTTTTAGAACAAACTTTTACTGAGGTTCTCTTTGTCGTTCATTAGTATTTGTTTTGATATTATTATTTTATAGGTTAAATGTGCCCATGGACTATCTATTCTTAGAATATTGTAAGTGACTAAACTAAGACCTGATATATCATCGTGGACTTCCTTAAGTTACTAATTAAATCGCCTTTGCTTGAAATTGTTAGATTACATCGACTTTTGTACAATTTGTATAAATACTAGCAGGACCAGCGTACGTTGTCCTGCTTTGATAATAAAAAAAATCCTAAAAGTTAACTGTTGCGCCACTTACCACGGCCAAATGTGAATCTAAACCATTCTTGAATCCATCTAAACACACAAATTTCATCAACAAGCTACATACACGCGGAAAGAAGAATTATCTTTATATATAAATTTGTTTTGTACGTGTGTTTAGGAGGAGCCTAAGCGGCTGGACCTATTTAGATGAAATTTTGTATGCGTGTTCCAGTGGTTCCGAGAATGGCTTGGATTTAAAATTGGAGCCGGTAGGTGGCGCTGCGGTAGAATTTTATATTTTTTTAATATCAAGGCAGGCAACGTCCTCCGAATCCGCTAGTATATATATAAAAATAATACAGGTATAAACCTTTGCCGAATAAATAACTGTGTCAGAAATTGCTATGAAGTTTAGAAGTGCTCAGGGAATACAGAGGCAGACGCGAGAAACGACTTCGATTTATATTTATCATAAATTAGGATTTATGATACAATAAAAAGTTACAAAATATTAGTTTTGGTATCATCTAGATACGACATCCGATACAAGACGTCTACATTATAAAGAATACACTCTAATTCACTCACCGGTAGGTTTAAAATCCATGTTCGTAAATATGTTAAGTAATTCACGTCCGAAATGCGCGTCTCTACCGCGTGGACTGTTACCTACTTGTTTAAACATCGCGATAATGACTTAACAGTGTCAAAGATTAAAAATCAAACGGGACAATCAGCTTTCCGTTTCACCTTATAACATGAAAGTTTTGATTTGTAAGAATACAGATACATGATTTGTATGAATATTAATATAATGATGAATATTATGAGCTATAAATATTAATGGTCGTCCATAATAAAGGGTAAAAAGTTTCTCACGCGTTTATCTATAGATATCATTTCTTTTGACATTAAATACTTTTAGCGGAGGCCCAGACCGACGCGAGTTGGCGTGGTAACGCGTCACGGCGGTATGCATCACTTCGGTATGTGATTTTGAATTGTTTAATTAATATAAATGCTTAATATTCATGCAGTCTTCGCCAGTAGATAAAGTGATTCATGATGAAAGTTTAAGTATATAATATGCCAAGGATTTTTGATTTTTTGATGCGATGCTAAAAGCGGAGGGTAAAACAGACTGTTGGCGAGGCGACGTAAAACGTGAACTTTGCACTATTAATGAAATACTCAAAAACATTTGCAACCATAGGGTTGGGTAGGGTTTATACAGATATCTGTATAAATTCGCCGACGACTTAGTGCCCTGTGATAAATGCCGCCAAATACACCGCGCCTGCATCTAGTTGAATTTTTGTATTTAACAAAAATGAATATTTATTTAATGAAATAAATAAACAGTCATTATCTTATGGAACAAATTCGTAATGCTCTATCTTCTCATTATGCTATAGCTTATTCCTGACGTAATTTGTTCTTGTATACATATAACTTATACAGAACAATTTCGATGTTTCACATTCACCAGGCGTCCCGTGACGACTTAATTTTTAGTTAATATCATGGCGAGATAACATCTGCTGGGCCCACTAGTACAGCGTATAATTCGTATATCGTTTCTTGTTCATTTCTAACAGTTACAATTAATTCTCTCAGAGAAAGTTTGTTCAAACCAATTTATTTCAACCTTGCCCTCTGTATAATTAATCTTTAATGTTACAACTACGTATCATAAACATTAACTTATCTTTTTATAACTTGTTATAAAACAATAATAACATTGATAAATCGCTTTGAAGTTTTTAAATTGTTACTCATTTTTAAGTATTAGATAATAATTCTTAAGATCACATCATGCAACAAACAACGGATGAAATGTGTAATTAAAACCTTAACAAACATTTCCTTCATCGTCATATAATAAGTATAATAAGTTATTCAAGCCGTCTCAGAGGAGCATCTAAATTTATTAGTACACTAATTTTAATAACATGTTAATTATTATTCAAACTACTGTAGTAGACATTCTAAATACTATTCTCAGTTAAAATACAAATTGAAATTTAAAAAGACTGCCACAATGTTACAATTTTTGTGTTATCTGTGGTGACGCGTATGGTTTGCGACCTGCCGTTATTTAATTTAGAATGTATATTGCCGCTAGATGCCGCTTAAACGATATTTGACACGCAATTCGGATTGTTTAAAATTCAATTGTCTAATTTCTTTTGTAATATATTATTGCCTGTAATATTATACGTGACTCCTTAAAGAACTAATATACAGGCGTTACGCATTCAAGTTTACCATCAAAACGAAGAATAACCCTATTAGCAAAAAAAGTCGTCTTAGCAGAATTCGGTAAGATAGGTATAATAATATATAGGTATATAAAGGGCATAATAATGAATAATAAAGTATATTTGCAGATGAATCTAAGATACATTTATATATACTGTCAAAATAATTTCACATAAGTTTGTTAACCAACAACTGTAATGTAATCCGTTTCATTTTAAGTCTGATTCTGGAACCAAACACGCGGGAAATAATATCTATACTAATATTATAAAGAGGTAAAGTTTGTGAGTTTGTGACATTGTAGGAGGTAATCTCCAGGAACTACTGGTCTGATTTGAAAAATTCTTTCAGTGTTATATAGCTCATTTATAAAGGAAGGCTACATGATATATCATCACGCTAAGAGTAATGGGAGTGGAGCCCCAATGAAGAGTATTTCAAAATCGGGATTGTCCTCTTGAGAGCTTCAGCTGCGTGTTAGCGTTAGCCCAAAGTAACTATTCAACGCGAACGAAGTCGCAGACAGAGGCTAATATATCATACATAGCATGCAGTTGCATAGGAAATTACAATACTTATAGTTTATTGAATAATATTTTTATTTATATAATCAAAAAATATTATATTAAAAATTCATTCTGTATCCTTTGAAAAGAAACTAGGATCGTGCTCTATTTCTCTATGGTAAATCCATTCTATCTATTTGGTATATTTATTTTCTACTACATAATTACTTTTCTTTCTTTGATATTCTTCAATAAAAAGTAGGCAAATATATATTGATAATAGCGACATCTGTTACAACTATTGCGAACCGTCACCTACTGGAATTAATTATGTAAGTTTATTTTACTGAACAGACTGCGTAAATTATCAATTTGTAAACATATTTATTACATTAATAAGTCAGTCCATAACGGTACCACTGTTGTTATTATTCAATAAAATAACGCTCATATAAATAGATTAAGAAAAAATAGAATATCCTGTCTCTAAATCACTTATTAAGATCTAATATGTTTTTTTTTTTTTTTTTTTTTAACTTTATTTTTGGCAATCAATCTTTCCGATTATTACTGCCATTCTCACGTAGTCAATAATATCACAAACTTCGTGTGATCATTCCAATATTAAGCATCGTGTGAAACCATATTCTAACAAGATGGTGGATCCCTTGCTAGAACCTTCCAGGGAGTTTTTGTGGCATCTCAGAATTTCATGCTCCGTGTTATTATTTTCCATTCACTTCACTTATGCATAATAAACGAACTATATTACGTAAAACACCACCAAATTTACACAATATATAGTCAAATAACACAAGATTATGAATAAAATATAAAATCCACTACATGACAGACTAAAATCCCGCCAAAAACTCCTAATATGTTTTTATCCTAGCGTCTATATTGTTTCTAATACAATAACAGAAAAATAATTATTGAAAATAGCGCCATCTGTTAACGTTTTTCCGAATCGTGATTGTTTACACGAGTTTTCCAGTTTATATCAGCTGTGCACACCGAAAACTGAACATAATTCATAAGGTAGGTATTCGCTGACACACTGACACAGTTCGGAGGGTGCGCAAACATATGCGTGTACTTTGAAAGGGCGTGTTGCGACTCTGCAATATTAAAAACTAATTTCGTGACCATACCTACATTAATATTGTGAATTTATAAGCTATAATTTGTTTTAAAAGATCCCGAATTAAGGATTTTATTAAGAGTATTTTCTAAACTTATTAGTAAATCTATGGTCATTCTACTATGATATTCAAATCATTGCTCAACCGTTCATTGTATTTTTAATTTTAACCTTTGAATTATTAGACTAAAGTTAGAGGTTAAGGCTCACCAATATATAATAAAGATGAATTCAGTACAAAATATCATGCTTCTTTCATGAAATTAGAAACATGGCTTAATCGAATATATTTTTTATTTATGACGTCACATTCGATGTGTCTTAGCGTCCGGTAGTTGGCGTTGGAGTCGAAATCATTTTTTTTCCTGCCATATTTTTTGGATATTTCTCATATAATTCAGAATTTGCCGGCTCCGCTCGTATTTCAATAGTCGCACGTACGCACACACTCGTATACAATAGAAATAGAGATAGATGCATGTAGGTGGCATAACGCTTTTTTCTTACGTGACGATATCTACCTGTTTACTCAGTTCCAATTAAAAAAAATGTGACGCAATACAAACCGAAACCTAATAACTGCTAGCTGACATTTAGGTCGTCACAACTGACGACTGTCAGGAAAGTTGGTAAAACAAGCACGAATTTTAGACTGTAACACGTTGAAAACAGTTCCAATGTAAGGAATATACATTAACTCTAGGTTTATTGAATCCCTTTTACGTCATAATGCAGTAGTGCATGTTCGTATTGTGGTAAAGTGTACGCGGATAGACCAGTGCTGGGTCAAGGATGAGGTGACATTTTTTGGCATATAGATGATTGTTGTCACACAGCAGATATAAAGAATAAGAGAGCAACTCCAATACATATGATGGAAATTCTATGCATTGTTGAGATCTGAGCGTTTTTTTTAATGTCATATAAGAGGCAAACGAATTAGCAGGTCACCTGTTGTTAAGCGATCACCACCGTCCATAGACACTAGCAACACTGTGTTTTGGGGAAAGGGGATGGAGAGAGGAGATGAAAGGAGGTAGAGAAGAGAGGAGGGGGAGGAAGGGAGATGCGTTTCCGGCGCTCTCACTGACCGAACGAACGCAACAATACAAGCATTGTTACTTCACATCGGTTTTTTGTGGTTCGGGGCGAACTACTCCGGATGAGCCGACCCATTCATACTGAAACCAATAATAGTTTCAGCGCGGCTCTACCACCTATGGTTATTAATCGACGGCGACCGTCGCGTCGGTTATAGCCAATTTTTTTATTTCAATATTATTTGACCTCAATATATCCTGATATTATATGGCTATTTACATAATAAACACACTACAGGGAGACTTCTTTTATGTCATAGGAGGCAAACGAAAAGACGGGTCACCTGATGTTGAGTGATCACCGGCGTCCATAGACACTTACAACACCAAGGGAGAAGGGGTAAGAAGGATAGGAGGACGGAGGGGCGAGTTGAGGGGAGGTGGGTATCTAACGCTCTCACTGATCGAACGAAACGCAACAATGCAAGCACTGTTACTTCACGTCGGTTTTCTGTGGGTCGGGTGGTACTAGTCCGGTTGAGTAGAGCCATTCATGCTGAAACCAGTGATAGTTTCAGCGTGGCTCTACCACTTACAACTGACTGTCTTTCAAGTACAACTGTGGGACACACGAGCAATTTCTTGTTGACAGAACTTCAATTTAAAGGTCTTAGTTAGCCAAGCGGACTAAGAAATAACTGCATTAATTATCTAAACAATCACAAATTACTTGAAAGACTTAAAAAGTTAGGTAAGTTGAACACTGGTATATCAGAACTCTTGGCTATTTCCATTAAATTATGTTATGAGGAACTTCACCAAGTTATCAGAACCCCCAGTAACACATCTTTGAATAGAATTACCAACAATTTCATTAAGGGGTAATGTATTTCAAGATGATAAAATGTTAAAATAAGAGATGGGCTCGCTTTAAAATATTCGGCATGCGGCTATTAGCGTTCTTTTCTAGAAAAAAAATAGCCTAACATCAGCCTACATTCTAATATTGTTTACACTTATTAAAAATTCATTCTAACTGTAATGTTACCTTGAAACGTACTATTGATTAGTACTGAGCTATCAAGGTTACACTGAAGCCAGCGATAGAACAAAAATGTTTAAAAAAAATTAATGAGTTACAATGTCTGCTTACCCAATGCTAAGTGCAGCGTGAAGGTCGTATAAGATTACATTGAATTACGTCAAAATTAACAACAAATAAAAGTCTCGTGTTATGAATATATTGTGTTCTTTTAAAAAAAAAAAATGTTTTGTAGTGTTTATGTGTGTGTACTGTGTATTATTTTTTTTCAATGTAATTCAAAATTCGAACACGGAACGCGGTATGCGCGCGCATCCACGATCGACCCGAGATACGTGTTATCGGCAGTATACGTCCGGTGGTCCGCGCGATCGGACGTGCGGCCGATGGGCGAACTACAATACCCGGGCGCCCCGAGCGTTACTGACGACGAGAGACAGTACAGGGCGCCGTTCAGACGCGCCTCACAGTACAGGTGGCCATCACCGCAGCCCCCCCAACCGTCAGCGTTCGCCCCGTGGCGCAGGGCTCCCGCACCGCCCCGGCCACCTGACTACAGACGCAGCGCCTCCTACTCCGGCAAACCTGATGACGGCTATCAGGTAACTCTATAAACATTTAATAGCTTTACAGTAAAAAAAAAAAAACAATTTCCTCCGCGTACGTGTAACATCCACGTCACTGACATACGTATTGTTTTGTTTTTCGTGGCGAAAACTTTTACGTCGAACTGAAAAAGAAAATTATACAATATACAAAAACAAAAGAAATTTCGCTTTAAAAAAAACGTAATACACTTGAGGTGTATTTAATGTGTTTGTTGGGAAATAGTTTTGTTTAAATTAAATTATGTAAATATTTCTTAACCTTGTTTGCGTAAATGGTGTTAAAATAACAATTAAAAGCATTAAAAAATTGTATTATGTAGTAAATAAAGGAAGCGTTTTTGCGTTAAGCGATGTCGATGGAATCTAAAAACGAACTTCAGTTTTCGCTTAAATTATTCTCGTAAAGAAAGAAAGATATTGTTTTTTTATTGGGACAAGCATACAATAACATTAAATTAAACAAATAGATTAGATAAAAAAATCAAATACGTATGAAAAATTAAAAAAAAAATCTCCAACAAATCGCAAACCAATTTAGCATGTGCAGTTCCATAAAGAAATCTCTTATATTTTTTATGTATAAATTTCTTCTGTACGTGTGTATGTTACTGAACTCCTCCCAAACGGCTGGACCGATTTTGATGAAATTTTGCATGCGTGTTCCAGTGGATCCGATAATGGTTTAGATCCACAATTGGACCCGGTAGGCGGCACTCCGGTTGAATTTTACATCATTTTTATATTATCAAGGCAGGACAACGTCCGCCGTGCCTACTAGTGTATTTACAATCCCTAGTCGTTTACAGCCTGTTTCAAGCCTTTGCGTGTTACCTTTCTCCACTAAAGTATCACTCGACATTAACTGAGATTATGTGTAAATTCTATTATAGAAAAACATATAGTGGTAGATCAAAGTTTCCGAATAGCAAGTTTTTTATTTTCGATCTGACTACGCTATTGATTTAGCAAGGTCTTAACAGCTTCACCGGACTACTAAGGCGAGCGCTTAAGACACTCAGCCGATTTTATTTTGACATAGCTCAAGGGTGCACGGCACAACTCGACGTGGGCTAAGATTTGATTCGCGACCTATCTGAGCTAACCTAAGCTAAGCTACATATTCATACTTATATGAGTTATTGAAACATATATGTGCAACAAGCAAACATACCTCAATAACTCTTATATATATTTAGTGCCGGATAATTTTTCTAAACTATTTCAGTTGGATAAGGGAAAAATAGCAAGTGATAGTGATTATGCCTAAAGTAACTACCATATGTTAAGTGTAATATATACCTACTATAGTTCCACATTCAGGCGTGTCCCGTTAAATCTAGATGATGTACTTCTAGTAATAAAGGCTGGTAGTAGTTGTACTCGACTTAGTTTTTCATGTAACATTATTTTTAAAACTATTGGTGGTAAACGAAAATGCGGGTCACCTGTAAGTGATCACCGCCGCCCATAAACACTTGCGACACGAGTAGAATCACAGATAAGTTGCCAGCCCTTAAACATGCTTTTTTTTATATTTTCAGTTTTTATACACCTAGAACGAAGTTCAAATTTTGCCGTCCTTAATGTTTTCTTTAATGATTTTTATTTATTTTTGTGGTACACTTTTGGTAGGTGGTAGGAGCACACTGAAGCTAAGGATTCAGAATGAATGGGTCGGCTCGCCCCGGGGTAGTATCACCCTCTCATAGAAAATCGACGTAATAGTGCTTGCATTGTTGCGTTTCGTTCGGTCAGTCAGAGCGCTGGACGACCACATCCCCTCCTCTTCCCTCTCCCCTATACCCTCAAGCACAGGCTGGTAACGCACTTTCGACTAGCCTGGTGTTCTTAGTGTCTATGGACGGCGGTGATCATTTATCATCGGTGTACAAAATTTGGATTTCTTGAAAAATAATGTAAAATATTAAGAAAAGTTAAAATTTCATTTAGCTTATTTTCGATTTCGATTCGATTTCAATTCGAGTAATTTTTGATTTGATTTATACCTTGACCGCTGAACAAGGTTTTCATGGTGAGAAAAATAGGAAAAATTGAACGGAAAAAACCTACAAATCAGTTTTCTTTTTCTGCAATTGTGATCGGAACTTCACATTGCTATTAGTAATTTGAATACATCCGTAATTACGTTGCTTTTTTCTGAACTGAACTGACGTATGTAACGTTACGATTTTACTGCAATTTACTTCAAAAATTTCGCTTTCTCCGTTTGTATTTCGGTAAGCGAACAGTCTCTATGGGGTAGCATAGCAAAATGTTCTATATGTTCATATGTAAATGTATAATTTATCTACATAAAACGTAGGTTAACAAAAAAAAAACATATTAAGGCGAGACGAAGTAAAAATAAAATAACCTGGCGCCGTTTAGAAACGATAGAGATTACTTTGGATTACACAAAACAGTTATGGATCACAATTTCAACGCCCTCCCACAAGAAGATTTACATCAAAATTTCATACGATCAGTTCTGACGCTTAGGAGAAATTCAGATAAGGGAGAATCAATATCTATACTAATATTATAAAGAGGTAAATTTTGTGTGTTTGTGACGCTGTAGGAGGTACTACTGATCCGATTTGAAAAATTCTTTCAGTGTTATATAGCTCATTTATCGAGGAAGGTTATAGACTATCACGTCAAAATCAATAGGAGTGAAGCACCAATGAAGAATGTTTCAAAATCGGGGTTTTTCCCTATTGAGAGCTTCCGTTACGTGTTAGCGTTAGCCCAACTATTCCAGGCGGACGAAGTCATGGGCATAGGTCAGTTATATATATAAAGATATTCAATGTAGAACGAAGTCACGAAAGAACGAAGTCATGAACATTGTTAGTTCTTTAAATTACGGTTAAAATGTTCAATTAATATATTTGTTATCTGCTATACGTACAGTGACACGTTCCGTTGACTATGCTATTTTAAATTACATCGAATGCATAGGTATGTTAAAATTATCATTTTGAACAATTACATAATTCGTTATTGTTCAAGTTTTTCAATTTTTTTAATAAGTGCGATATTTTTTTAATACATAACTTATACATTCGTTTGTATGTATAGGGTGCGCCACTCATCTGCTCAGTGAAACAATCAAATAACTTTGTCAATTCTCAACCGATCTGCGTATTTCAACGTGTTTTAGAGACTTCTTTTCATCACAATTTTAGCCATGCATCGTTACGCACTTAAATAAGCTCTCAACCATGAACTTTTTGCTTCTTCCCGGGATGTCTGGTGTCGAAATGCGATGTTGATTGGCCACCAAGACACCCGGATTGGACGCCACCGGACTTCTTCTTGGGACTTTTGAAGAGTATAACCATGCCAATAGTCTGAAGGCAATTGAAGAACTCGAAGACAATATCCGAGCCGAAATGGCAGCAATATCGCCAGATACTCTGACCAATGTGATGGGAAATGCAAGGAAAAGAGTTCAATTGTGTATTACCAATAAAGGTGACCACTTTATCGATGTCGTTTTTGGAAAACATCCAGAATAAATTGTAAAAATGTGAGCTTTATGAATCATAGAAAATACTCTGTAATCTGTTGAGAATTGACATAGTTGTTCGATTGTTTCACTGACCAGATCACGATAGTGCACCCTATAGTTTGCTTTATGGTTTTGGACAGACCACGGGTTTTTTTATTGTAAGGTGACCTGTTGTCACCTCTCGTCAGCACAACTCTACCACGGGTTTTTTTATATCATATAGGAGGCAAACGAATAGGTGGGTCATCTATTGTTAAGCGATCACCGCAATCCATAGACATTAGTTACCCCAGAGTCGTAAGTGCTTTACCAGCCTGTGTTTATGGGAATGAAGAGAAAGGGAGATGGGTTAGAAGATAGGGGAGGGGAGATGGGTCTCCGGCGCTCTCACTGACCGAATGAAACGCAAAAATGCAAGCACTATTACTTCACGTCGGTTTTCTGTGGGTTGGGTGGTGCTACCCCGGATGAGCCGACCCATTCATGCTAAAACCAATAATAGCTTCAGCGTGGCTCTACCACCTACAAGCAGTACAGGATAAGAGACCTTGCTTTTTTTTATGCCAAAAGGCAGCAAACAGGCAGACGGTCCATCTGATGTTAAATGGTTACCGTCGCCTATGGATAACTGCAACACCAGGGGTATCGCTGTTATGTTGCCGACCTTGGAGAGCGTGTTTTAATCCCTTTTTGAAGAGCCCCATGTCATAACCCTGGGGGAACACAGTACCAGGTAACTCATTCCACAACGCCAAAGTGCGCATAGCAAAGCTTCTAGAATACCTTACGGTTGTTGCCATTTTGCTGGGCTTTTGCGTATGTGGATGAGCAGCCAGCCAGCTCTTCCTTTTTTATTCTTTTCCCGTTTAATTCTTCCGTTCGTAACTCTATTGGCATCTATTTCCATAGAGCTCTTTAGCTGTTACCTTTCCTGATTCTCAGTACTCCCTCAACTGACGTGGTCCTTGTTTTGGCATATTTTCTTCGTTTTGTTTCAAGACATCCCTCCCAGATATAATAATATCAAGTTTTGCTGCTACCCCTTTTTTAACAACATAACAGACCAGGGGTTAATTAATAATAATTATGGGGTTGTATTTCTGTGGTATACACGCGATAAAATGTACTCAGGTAGAGTCAGTTGTAGGTGGTAGAGCCATGCTGAAGCTATTGTTGGTTTTAGCATGAATGGGTCTGTGTCACCGATTACTGCGTGCATTCAGTCGCGCTGCTTCACTACATCGATCTATTACGCATTTGTGGTTGTAACATTATAAATAAATATATAATAAATACCTACAGGTCGGTTCGTCCGGTGTAGTTCCACCGTCTCACAGTAACACCGACGTAAAGTAACAGTGCTTGCATTGTTGCGTTTCGTTCGGTCAGTGAGAGCGCCACAAGACCATCTCCCCCTCCTTCCTCTCCTCTTCCCTACTCCCCCTTCCCTACTCCCCCTTCCCTATCGTCTCCCCAACACAAGCTGGCAACGTACTTGCGACTCCCCTGGTGTTTCAAGTGTCTATAGACGGTGATGATCACTTAACATCAGGTGACCCGCCTATTCATTTGCCTTCTATAATATAAAAAAAGTCATCGACAAACTTTGACAGCTCTGAACACAGTCGTGTAGAATACAAATCCACATATAGATAGACGTATTATATAATATTAGCGGACCCTTTTTTTTATCGTAGCACGGCAAAATGACTGCACTGTGCCTGATGATAAGAACAGTACAATCCAAAAACAATAGCGACCACCGAGTGACACACTATCCATCGCCGGTCGCCACTGTCATACCGGCCTGCAAAAAGCTGAATATGCACAGGCTGATCCCGAAACGCGACGCGTAGATGCGAATCACTATTACGGGCTTTTTCGCCATATACATGGTGGTTGCGACCCAGTCGGACTGTAAAACCCTACCACCCCGCTTTCGCCATTGCCTCGTTCGTTATTCAGCAGGGTGCACCACGTGCAGGTGAGGTTGGCTTGGGTGTCTCAAGTTTTATGATGTTATTCGACACCCCTTATACCCCTGCGGACGTTGTCGTGCCGTGATAATAAAAAATAAACTTAAACAAATTACACATAAACCTTCCTCGTGAATCACTCTATCTACTGTTGAAAACCGCATGAAAATCTGTTCAGTAGTTTTTGAGTTTATCGCCAGACAGACAGAAAGACGTGGCAGAGGACTTTGTTCTATACTGTGTAATGATGTATAACATCTAGATAATTTATTATTAATCTATTAATCAATTAAACACGTGATGAGCTGCAAAATACCAATATTCCATGTACACAGGCTCCTATACTACACGTCGCTAATCTGACGCACGCAAGCGCAATACGGTCGGTTAAACTTGCGTAGTATGTCATGACGCGAAAATAGAAACTTACCACCAGATTAGGCTCAACTCTAGGTCCGTTCCCTTGCCGTGGAACTCTTGAGTGCGCTGCTCGCGCGATACACTCACACAAAATCTTACATCACTGTAACAACATTACACATATCACTCCCACACACGTGCATGCATACACGCTTACTGATGAAAGTGGAAGGGTTTTATTTCTTTCCCTTATCGAACTGAAATAGTTTAGAAAATTATCCGATAGGAAATATATATATGAGTTGTTGAGGTATGTATGCTTGGTACACATATATGTTTCAACAACTCATATAGATATGAATAGTTAGCTTAGGTTAGCTCAGATAGGTCACGAATTGCATGTATCAGACAACAGCCCAAGCCGAGTTGTGCCGTGCATTCTTGAGCCAGTTGTCAAATAAAATTGGCTGAGTGCCTTAAGCGCTCGCCTTAGTAGTCCGGTGAAGCTGTTAAGACCTTGCTAGGTCAATAGTTTAGTCAGAACGAAAAAAAAAATATCTCCTGCTAAAAATACCGTTCAACTAGACTAAAGAAGTTTTCGCTTCAATAATATAACGATTTTAAATGAATAAAGCCATCGGTCTAAGCTAGTATGTATACTGTATATTAATATTATAAAGAGTTTGTGACGTTGTGATGTTCTGACGTAACTACTAGTCCGATTTGAATAGTTCTTTCAGTGTTATATAGCTCATTCATCGAGAATGGTTATAGGCCATATATCATCACGCTAAGACCAATAGGAGCGGAGTACAGATGAAAAATATTTCAAAATCGGGACGTATTTCCCTTTTAAGAATTGCTGCGTGTTAGTGTTAGAGCTAGTGTATCTTTTCCACGCGAACGAAGTCACGGACAGAGGCTAGTATACAATAAAAAAAACTTTATTTAAAATTTACAAGTGTGTTACAGAATTCCAAACGTGTTTCATTTGTTTCCGTCAAATTGAAAGCGAATAATGTACACTGTATTGTTCTACGAATGTTTGTTGCCATTAACGACACTTATCCTGGCAACATTGAAAAAAATGCGATACGCGACTCCGTTACATTAGTGATAAAACGAGAAACGGATAAGACATTGAAAACTGTAACATTATTTTTCATCGTAGCACGACAAAGTGACTGCACTTGTACCTGATGGTAAGTATAGTACAATCCAAAAACATCGGCAACCACCAGTCCGGTGAAGCTGTTAATAATAATAACAATATATCATTTAATTCAGACTCATCATACGATTACATCCATATTTTTTGCTAAATTACAAGTTTAAATTGAGTCATAATA
Organism: Antheraea mylitta; assembly: GCA_014332785.1. NCBI lineage: Eukaryota > Metazoa > Arthropoda > Insecta > Lepidoptera > Saturniidae > Antheraea > Antheraea mylitta. The sequence continues at coordinate 570,740 of JACEII010000135.1, forward strand.
ATAATAAATTATAAATAAAAAAAAAACACTTAACACACAATGTTACTAAAGTGGCAGGTTCGGGTGGACCCCCGATGATGTTGGAAATTCACTGTACGACTACATGTAGCCGTATCCAGCGAGCCAGCATCGGAGAGTCCCACCGGTCCGGCAGAGCGCGCAGTATGCTGTTGTTAAGATCTTACCAGATCAATAGCGTAGTCATTTCGAAAATAAAAATCGGCAACCACCGAGAAATAGTTTATCAATCGCCGGTCGCCGCTGTCATGCCGGCCTGTGTAAGTGTCTCTTCACGTTAACATAGTTCCTTGAGAGTTATTGCAATAACTTATACCAGATAAAAGGCTTACTCGCAGTGCTTATAAAACCTCACTAAAAAATTATAAAGCACATCCTCGAGTAACAGTTAGTTTTGGTTTCATTAAAATCGGTTCACCCTATCAAAAGTTGATTGTAATTTTAATGACGACACGAATAAAATACGAGAGAAAAGTAGATAAATAAATGGGCTTAATTCATTCAGATAACTTTATTAGTCATTGCTATTTTAAATTTGGATCCATGCGGACGGAGTCGCGGGCTCAGCTAGTCTATACTAAGTTCGTGAGTTTGTGACGTTGTAGGCGGTAATCTCAGGAACTACCGGTGCGATTTGAAAAATTCTTTCAATGTTATATAGCTCATTTATCGAGGATGGTTATAGGCTATATATCATGACGCTAAGATCAATAGGAGCTGAACACCAATGAAGAATGTTTCGAAATCGGGATTGAGTTTTCCTTGAGTTTCCGCTGCGTGTTAAGTCGACACGAAGTCACGGGCAGAGTAGTAAATAAAAACGAGCCATGTTAAAACGTAAAATATCAAAATACAAACGTGAAAACTGAGATGTTTCATGGAAGTAACAAGATTAGAAAGATGAGATTAAACTAGTACAAAATGATAAGATATTGTCGAAACTGGAACGTACCGTGATAACAGTGTAGGTATCGTGCGACGGCGACGTATGCAATAGACGGTTATTACTTGATTTGTTATATTGGCATATGGCATGAGGAAGCGGGTGTAAATTAGATAATAGAATGTAGGATAGATTTTTTTTATCGATTGCATGGCATCGGTCTGAGAAATAACGCTATAAAATATGATTATAACAATTGTACATATATAGTTATTAGTACATGAAAAAATAATTTAAAATATAAAGATAGAAAATATATATGTAGTCTTTCGATAGATCGTATCTGTGAAGTGGCTTGTGCAGAGATGGATAAATTAATTATTCTTTGTGTTTATAGAGCTCCATCATCAAATATTTGTCAATTCCTAGAAAAAATGGAGGAAATTTTAATAAGAATTTTGAATAGTAATAAGCGAGTTTTGGTCTGTGGTGACTTTAATGTAGATATCTTAAGTATGTCGCCAGAAGTTATTATGTTCACATCTTTATTTAAGTCGTTTAACCTGGATCCTCTTTTTAATGAGCCGACCAGATGTACGTTTCAAACTGCATCATGCATTGATAATATTTTTAGTAACTTCAAGATCATTGGCAGTAATATTGTTACTGGGATACGCTCTGATCACAAAGGTCTCCTTGTTAAAATAAGTTGTGATAAACCTAAAGTTGACTGCAAGAAATAATGTAGACTTATATCAAAAAGTAGACTAGGTCTTTTAAATTATAATATTGCACAACACCTATGTTCCAAAACGATTAATAATCAAGATACAGATTGTTATTATAAAAATTTATTTAGTATCATAAGCACTGAATTCAATAAACATTGCCCAAGAAAGGTTATTAATGTAAAGGGGGAAAATAGTTTTAGTGAATGGGCAACAAAAGGCATAAAAAAAAGTAGAGATCGTTTATATGATCTTTATTATAGGAGATCACTAACAAATAGTGAATCCTTTCATGCTTATGTTAGAAATTATTCCAAAGTTTTTAAACGTGTTTGTATTGCTGCCAAAGCAAAGTTTTTAGGTAATAAAGTTCACGAACCAAGAAATAAGACCAAGACTGTTTGGCATATCATAAATAAAGAACTAGGTAAAAATAAAATAAATGATAATTCACTTAATCTTAATGTGGACGGAGTACATATTTCTAAAAGTACAGAGGTGGTATCTGTTTTCCAAGACTATTTCACTAATATACCTTTACAAGTAACAAAGGATATAACATCATCAGCCCAGGGTGCCGCAGCTCTTTTAAAAAGTATGAGTGCACCTATAGATTCAAAATTCAAATTCTTATCTATTACTGCAGGTGAAATAATAAGGACTTTCGAGCAATTAAATTTAAAACACACCGAAGACATATGGGGTATATCGGTAACAGTAGTACAGTCTTTAATTGTTACTATTTCACCACATTTGGCTAACATATTTAACCAGTGTATAGCAAAAGGAACTTTCCCCAATTTAATGAAAATAAGCAAAGTAGTTCCTTTGTTTAAATCAGGCTGCAGAAGTAGTCTTGGGAATTATAGACCTATTTCTGTACTTCCGTCGTTAAGTAAAGTTTTTGAAAAGATTATGCTGAACCAATTAGTGAACTATTTCAATGTGCATGAGTTTCTGGATGGTCGACAGTTTGGTTTTACGAAATCGAAATCTACTACTGACGCTGGGGCAACGCTCATAAGCTTATATATTGAGTGCCTGGGAGGATTCGCATGATGCAGTTGGTGTGTTCTGCGATCTGTCTAAGGCCTTTGATTGCGTTGACCATAGTACACTTATTCTAAAATTAAAACATTATGGTATTTGTGGAACTTCTCTCGACCTTCTAGTCTCCTATTTAAAAGATCGCTGTCAGAAAGTTAGCATACAAGGGGTAACCTCTGCAGGATCCTTTGTGCGAATTGGCGTCCCTCAGGGCTCTATACTGGGGCCGTTCTTGTTCTTAATATACATAAATGATCTGCCGCTAATGGTCAATAACTGTGCAGACATGGTGCTTTTTGCAGACGATACTTCAATTATATTTAAAGTGAAAAGGACAGATTCAGAGGTTAGGCATGTAAATAATACTCTAAATGAAATTTCTCATTGGTTTGCATTAAATAACTTAGTGCTAAATACAGGCAAAAAAAAATGTTTAAGATTTGTTTTGCCTAATGTTCCACGAGTTGATAGCAGCATCAGAATTGAGGGGAATTTTGTAGAGTTATTTGATAATACTGTATTCTTGGGTATCACACTGGATTTAAAACTACAATGGGGTCCTCAAATTAAACAATTGGCCAGCAAATTAAGTTCTGCTGCATTTGCAGTACGTAAAATACGCCAGCTAACTGATATTGCCACTGCTAGGTTAGTCTACTTCGCCTACTTCCATAGCTTAATATCTTTTGGCATTCTGTTATGGGGGACAGCAGCTGAGGTAGACACCATATTTTTATTACAAAAACGAGCAGTTAGAGCAATTTACAATATGGGACCTCGTGAATCCTTAAAGACTAAGTTCAAGGAATTCGGTATCTTAACTCTGCGTTCCCAATACATTCTTGATAATTTAATGTATGTCCGAAAGAACCTTGATAAACTGGATTTTGTAAAAGGCCGGCATAGTCTAAATACTAGGAACCGTGACAAACTGGTTATCCCGTGTTTTAGACTTAGTAAAACGAGTAATAGTTTTTTGGGAAATAGTGTACGGTTCTATAACAAAATTCCAAAGGATATTACCGATTTGCCTGATTGTGAATTTAAGCGGCATGTCAAGCGGGTTTTGGTCTCAAAAGGCTATTATAGAGTGGATCAGTATGTGAACGATAGTGATGTCTGGAATTGACTCATCTCTGTGCATCCATTAAATTTCTTTTCCATTAAAAGTTTCTGTCATGTATGTAATATAGTCTAAATATTATATATATTAAAAAGATAAACCAGATCGAGTTTCTTGCCGGTTCTTCTCGAAAACTGGGTTGTTTCCGAACCGGTGGTAGTTTTTGACGTTCATAAGTGCCTTATTAGGGCCTAAACTGAATAAAGTATTTTTGATTTCACCAGACTACGAGAGCGGCAGAACTTTGTCTAGTCATTAGAAGTCTATCGGGATAGTTGTCGTTGGTTTTGTGCGGTGACAATAATTATGGAGTGGTATACGTTTGGAGCACATATAGGCTATGCGGTCCCCCGCGCCATACGGACGGAACTAATCAAAGCTAATAGAAAACGTTTTATTCTATTTGATGCTAGTGGATTTATTTAAATATTTCACTATTTTATGACATTGTTCTCTGCCTGTGTAATGTGCATAAGAGAGACCTTTGAGGAAATATTTTTTGAAGTGAAACATCTATAGGCGGAGGGTAAACCTGATTGTTGGCGTGTCGACGCAAAATACGGACTTCGCACTAATAACGAAATACTCAAAAACATTTGCAACCCTGTCTGTATACATATAAAGTGTTTTTATTTAATATTCTCTGACGTCACACACATGCGAGAGAGACGCGTAGATAGAAACGTTACGTCGTCAACGTACATACCACTTTGAAAACACCGGTTCTCACGTCGGGCGTGATCAGTACTTGGATGGGTGACCGCCTGGGAACAACACGTCACCTTGGCTTTTTGTTACTCATGTGAAACATCTATAGGCGGAGGGTAAACCTGATCGCTGACGTGACGATGCAAAGACGAACTTATACTATTAACGAAATACTCAAAACATTTGCAACCCTATTTGTAGAAACATAATAGGTCTTTATCTATGAAATTGCCGTTCTGCAGTACTCGCCATTTCAGATCAAAACAATTTTTGTTTGGCTAAGAATTCTAATTTCAAATTAATTTAATTTTAAAAACATGCAATTCTTTTTCCAAACGTAGTCATTTATTTATTGATTAGTGTTACATTCTCATCGCATTTCAATCTTTTTTGTCATCATGGATACGTTAAAAATTCGAGTAATTATGGAATATGAGTACCGTCGTGGCAGCAACGCAGTGCAAGCGGCACGCAACATCAACGACGTTTACGGAGGTAACACTACAAACCAACGCACCACCTGTTAATGGTTTGCTCGCTTCCGTTCTGGGAATTTCAACCTGAAAAATGAACCTCACGGTCGTCCGAAGACTTTGGTCGACAATGACGAATTATAGGCGATTGCGGAAGCCGATGATACACAATCTACGGCTAAATTAGCAGCAGCTTTCGACGTTAGCATCAAAATAATATTGGTCCATTTGCGTCAAATTGGCAAGGTAAAAAAGCTTGACAAATGGGTGCCCCACGAACTCAATGATCGCCAGCGCGAAGTACGCATCGAGACGTGCCTTGCACTGCTCAACAGGCACACAAATGAAGGAATTTTGAACCGCATTGTTACCTGCGATGAAAAATGGATTCTGTTTGATAAGCGCAAACGCTCAGCAAGTTGGCTGGATTCTGGTTCAGCACCTAAACAATGCCCTAAACAAAAACTTACCCCTACAAAAGTGATGGTCACTGTTTGGTGGTCTAGTGCCGGTGTGATTCATTACAGCTTCTTACCAAACGGGGTGAGCATTACTGCATATATGTACTGTGAAGAACTGAACACAATGATGGAGAAGCTGGCACTTCTCCAATAAGTATTGGTCAATCGCTTGTCTCCGCTGCTCCTGCACAACAATGCACGACCTAATACTGCACAGCAGACGGTCTCCAAGTATCAAGAACTGGGGTTGGAAATTCTTCGTCATCCGCCCTACTCACCAGACCTTGCGCCTACAGACTACTACTTTTTCCCGAATTTGGATAACTCCTTGGCGGGAAAAAAATTCAATACCCGAGAGGCAGTACAAAATGCCTTTGAAGAATTTGTTTCCTCCCGTCAAGCTGATTTCTTTAAGAAGGGCATCAATAAACTGCCACTGCGTTGGCAAAGATGCATTGATTGCATGGGTGATTACTTCGATTAATACAAATAAAAGATACATGAAAAAAAATCGTTTAAATTTTTTCATTAAAAACGGCAATTTTATAAGTAAAGGCCTAATATATTACAAACCGTTTTGTCGGCCACTCGTTCTACTTGGTAACGCCATCTATTATTTCTAGTATATATTATTTCCTTTTCCCGCTTCCGCATATTGTATCTATAATTTCGCACGCTATTTTATCTATGTATTCTATTTCAACCCCTTCCTCTTGTAGTCCGGTGAAGCTGTTAAGACCTTGCTGGGTCAATAGCGTAGTCATTTCGAAAAAAAAAAAACCCTCTCCAAAAGGAACGGAACAAAAAATACGCCGCTCGCGCCACCTACTCTACGCTAAACCGTTTCCGCGAGAACACACGCCATTCCCACGCAAAATTAACAATCTAGTGATTTCCAATTTAATCAATGTAAGAACTACCGGGACAGTATTAATCTGTCTAAACAGCGTTGTAATTTGTGGTGGAAGCAGAGAACCAGCCAACGACCCGGTAAGTTCCGTTTCTGACTCCTACCGCTAAATATCTATATTTTCACAACAATTTCCACCATTACTAGTGTTATACAACAATTTCGAAAACAAACATCGAAGACTTCAACGGGGTTATTATAAAAAAAAGTTAAATACGTATTGAATACTTGCTTTAAAAAGGTTACGTTTTAAATACACCGCGCTCGCTGAATGTTCGCCATCTTGCTCTTTTGTCTCGCTTTGGTTAGGTTAGGTTAGACTTGCGAAACAGGATAACGCGAACTAGCCTCGGGCGAGCGCGGTGCATTTAGCACGGAACCTTTTTAATGCAAATATTTAGTACGTATTTAACTTTTTTCTAATAACACCGTACAAGTTTCATATTTCGCCTGTGTCCGTAGCATATTGGAGTTTGGTAGCGCAAAATAGTATCTGCAATATAAAATAGATACACAGAGCCAAAATTGAAAAAAAAGTTTATATTTTAGAAATGGCAATACCTTTACTAATTAAAAAAATGTGCTCTTAGACATTATCCAATACCTTTAAACGAGCAATTCTTGTATATTTTTATATTTGCATATATTCAGGATCTCGGAAACGGCGTCATCTATTTCCGTGAAACTTAGTATGTAGGTAGTTTCGGGGACGATAAATCAATCTAGCTAGATTCTATTCATTGAAAACTTTTTTTAACTGAGATTTCAGGCAATGAAAAAATATAGCTAGAATATAAAGGTACATTTCGCAGCCGCTGTCAAAACAAAAATAGCTCAGATGGAAATTGGTTCCTTCGAAAATCCGTGTAACCCCAGTTCAAATCCGAGAGACAGTAAAAGATACCTTTTTGTAATATATTGTTTGTTATAAAAAATGTTAATTTTGTGAGGCAAACCTAAGAGTTTATTTTAATTTTAAAATGTTTTTTAAAGAACCGAGCTAGGTTCGGTCGCCCAGGAACTACTACGCATTAAAACGTTGGAGAATTTATTTGGACGCAATTTTCCTAGATAAAATAATTAATAACTATATCGATTCATCTCCGCTTCGACACTCGATCTAAGGGCCAATTATTGCAAGGATTCCTTCTCGCAACATTGTTCTAAACACTATAATAAATTCTTTAACAATATAGAAATATCTTTTAATAACTTATCGTCTTATAAAAATAAAGTGGGCAACTTGCTTTATAAAGATTCAGATGCAAATTATATTTCACTAGCCTCTGCCCGCGACTTCGTTCGCTTGAAATAGTTATTTTGGGCTAACGCTAACACGCAGCGGAAGCTCTCAAGAGGGAAAACCTTCGATTTTGTAATATTTTTCATTGGTGTTCCGCTCCTATTGGTCCTAGCGTGATGATATATAGCCTTTCTCGATAAATGAGCTATATAACACTGAAAGAATTTTTCAAATCGAACCAGTAGTTCCTGACATTACCCCCTACAACATCACAACATCACAAACTCACTACGTCACAAACTCACAAACTTTACCTCTTTATAATATTAGTATAGATGTGTTTCTCATTTTGGCTACTGTATTTTTTTTTATGTATACTAAAAAAGAAATCCTACATCTTTAAGAGTTAAAAATTCAATTTCCAAATATTGACCCTTAGTATTTTCCGTTAAATGTATCTATACATATAATAAAAATGTAAATCTAACCTGTCTATACTTTTCAATGTTCACGAAAAAATTGCTGCATGTGTCTAGAATTAAGTATTAAAATACATTGCAATCATTATTAGGAATATCTATCTGTTTGTCTATTTGTATAATCACGTATCACTGCTAAAGTACTGAGTTCATAATAAAACCTCAACAAAAAAATTATAAAGCACTAGCCTCTGCCCGCGACTTCGTTCGCGTGGAATAAATATACTAACCCTAACACTAACACGCAGCAGTTCTCAAAAGGAAAAAACATCCCGATTTTGAAACATTTTTCATCTGTACTCCGCTCCTATTGATCTTAGCGTGATGATATATAGCCTATATCCATTCTTGATAAATGAGCTATATACCACTGAAAGAATTATTCAAATCGGACCAGTAGTTCCTGAGATTACCCCCTACAACGTCACAACATCACAACGTCACAAATTCACAAACTTTACCTCTTTATAATATTAATATAGATATCCTCAGGAGTAACTAATTTTTTGTTTGATTAAAATCGATTCACTCTATCAAAAGTTATTGTAACTTTAATGACACCTGGAGTTAAGTACGAGAGAAGAGTAGAAATCTATACTTTTTTTTTCGAAATGACTACGTTATTGACCCAGCAAGGTCTTAACAGCTTCACCGGACTACTTAGACGAGCGCTTACGACACTTAGCAGATTCTATTTTGGCAACCAACTCAAGGGTGCACGGCACACCTCGACTTGCCTGTTGCATGCAAAATCGCGATCTATCTTAGCTAACCTAGCTGACTATTCATATATGTATGAGTTGTTGAAACGTATATGTGTACCAAGCATACACGCCTTAACAACTCCTCCATATATTTATTATCGGAAAATTGAGTATTGAGAAATCTATACGAATATTATAAAGGTGCAGTGGAATAGAATACTTTATTACAAAAGCGTGTTTAAGCGCTCTCTTGCTAAACATCTGGTTTAAGTTTATATGCAAGCGACTCTGAATAGCATTCGATCAATACAATCTTGTCATTCAAAAACGTTCCATTGCATACAGCTATTTTGCAAACAAATTTAAATTTATGAATAATATTCTTATTCAGATCTTCATTAAAAAAAAAACTACTTATATTAAGTTAAATTGGTTATCATTATTTTGACATTTTAGTTAAAAGAAAACAATGTAGGTAATTGTTAAAATAAACGATTTAAAAAATGAATATATTACGTGAAATTGTGAGGTCAAATAACAGCATAACTTCAGATTAATATCTAAATTGTCAAATTTCAATAGTGTCATATAGTAGTAGTTTTTTTTTTGGCAATCAATTTTTCAGATTATTACTGCCATGATCGCGTAGCCAATAATATTACAAGCGTCGTACGATCATTTCAATATTAAGCGTCGTGTGAATGAATATTCTAACAAGATGGTGGATCTCTTGTTATAACCTTCCAGGGAGTTCAATAGTGTCATATAGTAGTAGCTTTTTTTTAATTTTTATTTTTGGCAATCAATCTTTCAGATTATTACTGCCATTGTCGTGTAGCCAATAATATTACAAGCGTCGTACGATCATTTCAATATTAAGCGTCGTATGAATGAATATTGTAACAAGATGGTGGTTCCCTTGTTAGAACCTTCCAGGGAGTTCACTTCACTTATCTATACTAATATTATAAAGAGGTAAAGTTTGTGAGTTTGTGACGTTGTGATGTTGTAGCGTTGTAGGGGGGGTAATCTCAGGAACTACTGGTCCGATTTGTATAATTCTTTCAATGTTATATAGCTAATTCATCGAGAATGGTTATAGACTATATATCATTACGCTAAAATCAATGGGAGCGGAGCACAGATGAAAAATGTTTCCAAATCGGGATGTTTTTTCCTTTTGAGAACTACTGCGTGTTAATGTTGGTGTTAGTGTATCTATTCCACGCGAACGAAGTCGCGGGCAGAGGCTAGTGTACAATAAACTAACTATATTATGTAAAACACCACAAAATTTACAAAATATAGAGTCAAATAACACAAGATTATGAATAGAATATAAAATCCACTACATGACAGACTAAAATCCCGCCAAAAACTCTAGTAGTAGTTATTATGATTTACTTGTGAATCTGTCAGAAATTTCACTCTTTCTCCCTCTCTCTCTCTTTTTTAAAGTAAGAGTTTAATGCGTATTTAACTTTTTTGTAACAATAACACGGGGTATGAGTCTTTACTTCAATTAATGTATTTCCAACATATATCATACATTGGATCTATCTATACGTGTCGTCCATATGAAGTTTAACTATGTCAAAGCTCACGCCCCTCTGTGTGTGCAGTGTACTTAAATAGTAGTTGATACAAATAATTTTCACCATGAATTAAAAAATAACTGAATACAATTTTTAGTACAATTCCATCTACTTGTTTTTTAAAATACATAAATTTATTTATTAGATGTTGTCAATACATGTCGTAATAAACGTGTGGTCATCAGATCAACACATTATAAGATTTGAGGTAACATGAAATTCACGATCTTGTCATTCCAAAATCTCTGCATTCGTATAGAATAGCGAGATTGTACCACGAAAAATATCACTATCAGAATCAAGGGCAAAACAAAAATATAAGCACTATACCATCAATCACGTCTGGTAATTTTTGCTTTATCAGTTTTAAAGATAAACGAAGAAGTGTTGAATAGTGATAGATAGAAGTATAGATTAAACGAAGTTAGGTTTATAAGTCATCTACCTTTTCAAGAAAAACCAGTGAACAATAATTGATACAGAAGTAAGGCCACCGGGTGGACGTAAGTAGAGCATGAAAAGTATTTACAACTTTTCTATAAATTGTCTATCTAACAAAGCCTAACCTCAAAATGCCCTACATTTTTATTTTTCAAGGCAAAGACGGCACCCCATTCAGCCGCATCGCAGCCCGTCCGGGCTGACACGTGACCCAGATTTCGCGCTCAATGCGGGACGCAGTGCGGCGCCCTGATTGGCCGGTCGACGCTAGTGTTGCCCGTTCAGAAAATGTATTACGCTTTAGTACAATTAACGTTCCACATAGGTCGTTAGTGGCTTGTGGGATGACTTCATACTTTATACGCTATGATTTTTATTAACTTATTCTTTTATAATCATTTTATAGACAACAAAAATTCAAAATTACACTCATCAAAAAAGTCTAAGCAACATGTACTAATTTAAATTTTAGGATGGTTCTTCACATTATAACGTTGTATTTTATTTTTAAAATAATATCTTTAGGGTTCTATGATGTAAAAATAACAGCTGTTGTCTTTATAAGTTCTTCTAATAACAGAAATGAGCAATATTAGAATATACTGTAGAAACTAAGATACATAAGAAACTAAACTTTTTTTAACAAAATGAAATTTCTAAAGAAAATGTATTTATTGTGAAAGAATAGAACAATTTAATACAAAGTATGGTCTCCTCTGCTATTCAGAACTTGTCGGCAACGATTATTCATTGAATTAATGAGACTGTTTATGTCATCTTGCGGTATTCGCTCCCAATGGAATTGTAGCAAATCCTTCAGCTGTTGGGTTGTTGTCGCTCCGTCCAAGTCCTTCAAAACACGTCTCTGGAGCATGTCCCATGCGTGCTCGATGGGGTTGAGATCTGGCGATTGTGCAGGCCAGGGCAATACCCGGATGTTCTCCATTGCAAAGTATTCACTGGTTCGCCGAGCTGTATGTGAACGTGCATTGTCATGCATTAACCTAAAATCGGAGCCAAAGGTTTGTGCAAATGGGTAGACATAAGGTCTGAGAATATCCTCGATGTAATTTTCAGCATTCATGTTTCCATTTACAAAAACGAGCTCAGTTCGCCTGTTCTTCATAATACCCGCCCATAACATAACTGTTGAGCCGCTGTATGGATGAACTTCCTGAACGCACCTGAGCCTTTCAGTATTTTCGGACCAACGATACACTCGCACCCTTCTTGTATCAGGCTTAAACCCAAATCGCGACTCATCGGAAAACATAATTTTATCCCATTGTTCCTGGGTCCATGTTATGCGTTCTCTACACCATTCATATCGACGAGCGCAATTCCCGTGACGTATCGGTGGGCACCTGATTGGGCGTCGAGCTCGTAGGCCGTACTCATGCAGTCGATTTCGTACAGTTTGAGGACTTACATCAACATCACTTGAAATTAGTAGCCTCAAACTTATCTCTCGAGCGGTTAACATCGGCTGGCGTCTTGCAGTCAGTTGTATGTACCGGTCTTGCCGAGTGGTTGTACTCCTTTTACGGCCTGGATGCTGTTCAGCGGGTTCTCCTGTATTATTGTAGCGCTGCCAAAGACGACAAATAACACTTCTATGAATGCCAAAATGTCGAGATACCTGAGATTGATTACTTCCCGCTTGCAACATCCCTACAGCTCTTTGCATTTTATCTGCCATCAAATGACGTCGCTTCAATACGTAAAGAATATCTAACAATTCAATTTTGTCGCTAACTTTATTTAAATGGTTGGTAAAATTATAAAATCAAGACTAAACGTAGCAATTAAATCGCACTTAAATTCAAACAAATTCGCAGTCATTTGAATTTTATGAAAAAACAAAACATAATCAATTTTTTTTTTACAACCAGCCAGTATGTCATCAATAACAAAAAGTTTACTTACCTACGCACTTTGTTTGAGTAAATACTTAGAAATTAATTAATATAAATGGTAAAATTTGTAATATCACGCATGTTGCTTAGACTTTTTTGATGTGTGTATTTAGGATTAGTTTTAACAAAAGTAATTAACGATTATTTTTTTAATACATAGATAGATAGAGTATCATATGACGGATAAAACATCGTACTTTTACTTACAAGGCTTAAGCAGGAATAACAGCGAAAAAGCCAAATTAAAATATATAAAATATACATTATTTTTTAAATTTAAGGCGAAATCAATAGTTTAAAGCAGTTTTTCTGTGCTGGGGTTCGCAGATAAAATACTTGGACGACCGAGCCTAGCTTGGTTATTTAAGAACACATTTTTAAGTTATATTAAACTTAGGTTTGCCTCATAAAATTAACATTCTTTTCACCAAAAAAAAAGAAAATAAAAAAGATATCTCTTTTGCTGTCACTCGGTTTCGAACTGGGATTAGACGGTTTTTCGAAGCAGCCGAGTTCCATTTAAACTATTTTTATTTTGACAGCCGCGGCGTAATGTACCTTTATATTCTAGATATATTTTTCATGACCTAAAAAATCAGATAAAAAGTTTTCTATGAATGAAATCCAGCTAGATCGATTTATCATCCCCGAAACCACGTATATACTAAGTTTCAAGGAAATCGCTGACGCTCTTTCCGAGATCCTAAATATATACAAATATACAAGATTTGCTTGTTTAAAGGTATAATATAAATTAAAAATCACGAAAGGTTACAACACAGACGTTAGACGTGCATTTAACATAAACACGCGTGACAGACAAAAGGTAGCGTTCCTAAAAACGTTTTCGTTCGACCGTTTTTTCTCCTGTTTACTTTGCAAATCCGACTACCACAAAAAAGTCTTATTGTTTTTCGAGTTTATATATAGCCTATGACGCTCACAAATAACGTGATTTTTTATTGGTAAAAGTATTTTCAAAATCGGTTTAGTTGATCCAAATATTACCACCTACAACCTCACAAACTTACAAGCTTTACCTCTTTCTAACAATGTTAATATTGATTTATACTAATACTAATATACTAATAATATTATAAAGAGGTAAAGTTTGTGAGTTTGTTACGTTGTAGGGAGTAATCTCAAGAACTACTAGTCCGATTTGAAAATTTCTTTCAGTGTTATATAGCTCATTTAGCGAGAATGGTTATAGGCTATATGTCATCACGTTAAGACCAATAGGAGCGGAGCACAAATGAAGAGTATATCAAAATTGAGTTTTTTTTCATCTTGAGAGCTTTCGCTGCGTGTTAGCGTTAGCCCAAAGCTACTATTACTACGCGAAGTTGCAGGCAGGGGCTAGTTCATTAGTAGAGCGAAGCGTGCGTTCACTAGCCACGCTGCCGCAGGGGCAGTTTTTCAGGTTTGAGAGCAAGCTCGACCCCTGGCTGCCCCTATAATGCGGCGTACGGTACACCGTGGGGTTTTAGTCCGTGGGAGTCTTACATAACCCACTCTCTCCCCCGGGAGTGTGGCGTTTCCATAAAGAATTTACCAACGTTAATGAAAAAAAGGGGCTAGTTCATTAATATAAATAGTAAGTATACATTAGTATGGATCTATAGCTCTCCACCAAGTGACACTTAGTACATATAACTATCAACAAATTGTCATGAACATTTTCGTTAGAAATACGGATACAAAAAACGTTGCAGTTATAACATTTCCGACCGAAGTAAAAACTGAGAACAATGAAATGTCATAATTATATACTTTTTTAAACATGTTATTACTTCATTAAACATATAATGAGCTGTACAACTTCAATACACAATTAATGGTCCGGTGAAGCTGTTAAGACTAGGTCAATAACGTTGTCAGTTCGAGAAAATAAATCTCAATACAAAATATGAATATTAGATCTACACAAGCTCCTTATACTAAGCGTTGCTAGTCTGTCATCAAATCATAACTTTGTCTTCTGTCAAAACTACCGTTCAACGCGGCTAAAGAAATGTTTACTCCAAAAACGAAATTGATGTTTTCTTTCATTGAAAACTTATAGGATTTGTACCGCCACCGACGGTCGCGATATCCGAACTCAATACCATTGGACCATGATCGTTTAATGAATCATGTAGGCAACGTGTTATAAACATTTGATTTAATGAATCAACCAATAAATATTATCGCGGCAATTATTACTGCCTTATCTATAAATCTGGTATATTTTATGTTCACAATAATTTGATAAAATACTGGATATTATATATAGCTTGTTTTTGTTAATGTATACAGTAATGAGTGGTTATCATTATGCTTTGTTATTTGTGAGTCAGCTGTATCCATAAATAGAGAGTGTGCTATGTATTTTTTTAAATAATATTTCGTATTTATGAATATTTCAATAAACATCTATATCTCAATAGAACGGACGACCACCGGTTCCAACTATTACTAAAGACTATTTAGATCAGTGTTTCCCAACTTGTGGCCCACGCCCCACAGGAAGGCAGTTTGATAGTTAAGGGGGGCAATTTAAAAATGGACTCGGCATGATTTTAACCCTTCCGCTTTGGTTTATTTAAATGCAACGGTGTAACAAATTTAACAAAAACGGCAGATTCTTGAAAATGCTGTAAATAATTATCAGGTACAATTTCGTTTGACTTTACCAAAATATCAACTGGATAATTAGAGTCGTCAAGTAAGTTTTTCGTTGTGTTCTGAAATTTTACTTACGATGTTTTGATAACAATTTCGTAGTGATATCTTCTAGTCTCTCTAAATTTTAATACCCATTTTAATTATCTATTATCTAGAATCATTAAAAATTTACAAGAACACTTCTCACTGCAATCCAATGATAGGTATGACTGCTTTGTACAATAAGCTCGTATCCAACTTCGTCCGTGTGGAATATTTAATTTGGGCTAACGCTAACACGTAATGGAAGCTCTCAAGAGAAAAAAAACACGATTTTGAAACATTCTTCATTGGTGCTCCGCTCCTATTGGTCTTAGCGTGATAGCACCAATGAAGAATGTCAGGAAATCTGGTTATTTTATTATTCTTTTATTTTGGTAATGTTTATCGGTCATATTATCAACAATAATTATGAATTCTTATCAATATCTAATGATTTATAACTGAGCCACAGCAACGAGTGGGAGTGTCAGCTAATTAAGAATAAAATGTGTTTATTTATGTATCTATGTGTTGTGTTCGTTTATTTGTATGAATAATTAATTTATATGCGTAAGTCGCCACAAAATCGTTATTATATTGGAACGAAGTTCCTAACAGCAGGCTAAGAGGAGATAGGGATTTTGCTGCGCGACCGAACTGAAAAAAATGTGATAGTAAAACCGTAACGAAAAATGCGTGGAATAAAACCGTTAAATGAGACGTGCGCAGGCGCGACACTCTTATACACAAGCGAGTAGTGTATAATACCTTTCTCTTTCTCCTTTTTTGTAATTATTTCCATTTCTATGTAATTTTATGTTATCAAACAAAAATAAAGAGGCATATTTTGTATTTTAATTGATAATTTGAATTACGATTACATAAAATTGAGCACGATTTTTTTTTTGCAAATTGTGTCGATTCTACATTAGCCGAAGGAACTTCGTTCCTACCTGGTGTCCCACGACACCACATTCTTTTTTTACTTAACATACATTTGTAACTGATATCAGTTCCATATAATATCAAATATAAACGAAAGATAATAAAATAAACTTAACAATTCACCTTTAACCAGCTCCTGTTAGAGTGTGAATATATAATTTATAACATAGAACGTGTAATTTTCAGTGACCTTTTCCGTTGTTATCAATACCGCGGTGAAATTTCAAGGTTTTTACATAGATCCGCCATTTTGTTTCGTGCGACATCTGTCTCTCTCTTTTTAACGGCACGTGCGCGAACGAAACGAACGATCGTATGTAATAATGAAATGATTTTACTAATAAGGTTTAGTGTAGGATTTTTTTAACTTTATTTTCTGCCAACAAATGTATTAGTAGATTATTATTGTTCTTATCGAGCATGTAGTGATGATATTACAAGTTTCTTGCGATAATTTCAATGAACTAACAAGATGTTGGCCGTCTTGTTAGAACTTTCCAGGGAGTTCTTATGGCAAGTAAGAATCCATGCTCCGTGGTATTATTTCCCATCCACATATGCGCAATAACCGAATTATGATAAATTTCTTATAAAAATGGCGAAATGTTTCTGGGGTAGCTTGTGACTCACGAATGCCTTTGAAACTCAAGGCGAAAGTTTATAAAACTATGATAAGACCTGTCATGCTGTATGCATCCCAGTGTTGGGCTACAAAAGAGACAGATGAGAGAAAATTACATATGGCAGAGATGCGAATGTTAAGGTGGATGTTCGGTGTAACTAGAATGGATAAGATTAAGAATGAGTATATCAGAGGAAGTTTGAAAATAACATCAGTGACAGAGAAGCTGAGGAGTAATAGGTTAGCATGGTATGGGCATGTCTTGAGGAGAGATGAAACCCATGTAACTAGAAAAGTGTTGAGTATGATGGTGGATGGATATACGAGTAGAGAAAGACCGAAAAAAGTGTGGATGGATTGTGTTAAAAATGATATGTGCGTAAAAGGTGTGAATACTGAGATGACATTTGTTAGGAGCGAGTGGAAAAAGAAAACATGTTGTGCCGACCCTATTTAGGTGGGATAAGGGTAATGATAATAATAATGATGATGATACATTGCTTATAACTGAGTTAAGTTTTTTTTTCTGGTTCGGCAAAATGGCTGCATGCTGATGGAAAGTCCAGTACAGTCTATAAATATCGGCGACTGTCGGTGTTAAATAGCAATGGCAGGAATCGAAGGATCTTTGAAGGACCCCATATCATATGAGGAAAGGAACTCACTGGCTTTCGAACTTAGATTTGGATAAGTCGCAATATTACCGAAGCAACTACGTATACATATATATATAGTCTTTCCATAAATACTGAAATAAATAAAAAAATATTTTCAATTGCAAATAACATTTATTACTTTTATAGTGTGTTAGTTTAATACAGAAATATAAAACAATTTAAATTATAAAAAACTTATTCGAAGTGGTCTCCATTGGCTGCAAAACACTCCTTTAAACGTTGAGGCCAAACGTTGAGCAAGCCGTACTCTCTAAATCTGGTCATAAATCATAATCCAGCGGATTAAGATCAGAACTAGACGACGGCCAGTCTGCAGCTCTGATGAAGTCCGACACGTTCGTTTCCAAACAACACTGCATAGACCGAGCTTTGTGACCTGGCGCCGAGTCTTGCTGGAAGGACCATCATTCACAAAAACAATTCTCCACCACACCACCACACCACACCATTCTCAAAAATGGTATCTTGATAAACTTGTGCCGATGTTTCGTTCGCGTGGAATAGATACCTACTTTGGGCTGACGCGAACACGCTCCTATTGGTGTTAGCGTAATGATATATAGCCTATAACCATCATCGATAAACGAGCTATATAACATTGAAAGAATTTTTCAAATCGGTTCAGTAGTTCCTGAGATTACCCCCTCGAACGTCACAAACTCACAAAATCAAAAAAAAATGTACCTTAACTTTGTGTTAGTGAATTTTCACCAGTTTCCACCAGAATGGAAAGTTGCGAGAAAAATACATCCAATGCGACAGCCATTTCAATGCGATCTCAGAACTACGCAAATACAAGACTTGTTTTCTTTCTGATTTAGTTAGTGTGAAAAACTGTCTAAAGATTACTAATATTATAAAGAGGTAAAGTTTGTGAGTTTGTGACGTTGTAGGGGGTAATCTCAGGAACTACTGGTCCGATTTGAAAAATTCTTTCAATATTATATAGCTCATTTGTCGAGGATGGTTATAGGCTATATATCATCACGTTAAGACCAATAGAAGCGGAGCACCAATGAAAAATGTTAAAAAATTAGGCTTTTTTTCTCTCGAGAGCTTCCCCTGCATGTTAACGTTAGCCTAAAATAACTAATCCAAGCGAATGAAGTCGCGGGCAGAAGCTAGTACAGAATAATTTGTATGCGTCACAAGCCGAACGCTTATGCCAATCGCACCTCTCTATCGTTTATTTCGCGTTCTCGCTTGCACGCTCGCCTCAGGCGGAACGTGACAATGAGTCTTGGTTTTTCGTTCGCCACTTTGGTATTGTTGGATTTGTTACTAAGCAGCAAAGCGCTTTAAGCATTCGCCACTTTAGTCAAGTGAACTTGTAAAGGCCAGTCCGGCCTGAGCGTTAGTTAAAAGAAAACAATGTTAAGCAAAGATATTGGGAATATCGTATTTCATATGATAGAGTATGTGTATATATCGATCTATATGTGTCATTTATACCTATCAGACACTATCTAGATATATTAGATAAGATTATAAAACTATCCAGTTTTTACGTTGACTAGGAACGTGACAACATAATTGTAGAATCAATATTTGAGCTATTTCAATATATATATATTGTTAGGAATTTTTGAACAATTTATTGATTATTAAAAATAGAACCGGCCATTTTGGTAGGTGGTAGAGCCCCGCTGAAGTTATTTTTGGTTTCAGCATGAATAGGTCGGCTCCTCCGGGGTAGTACCACCCCTCTCACAGATAACCGACGTGAAATAACAGTGCTTGCATTGTTGTGTTTCGTTCGGTCAGTGAGAGAGCCGGAGGCTCACGTCCCTTCCTCTTTCCTTCTTTCCCTTTCCTTCCCCTCCCCCTTCTCCCATATACATGCTGGTAACGCACTTGCGACGTCCCTGATGTCGCTAGTGTCTATGGACGGTGGTGATCACTTAACATCACATGACCCACCAGTTCGTTTGCCTCTTTTGATATAAAAAAAAAATTGTAGATAAACTGTTAAGAATCAATTCTAACAATGACCGTTCCGGCTGTTCGCAGTATAGCTACCCGACATCCTCATTCCATCTTTCCATCACAGTGACCGCCATTCCAGGTAGAACGAAGAAATTCGAAGGCTATTTTCTTTGTCGTACTGTGGAGATGTGGAATCGCCTCCCAGCCAATAAGTTCCCTCCCAAATATGATATGGGGTCCTTCAAGAGAGACGTGACGAGGCATTTTTGTAGGTCGGCATGATAGCGACGATTGCCGTTTCTTTTAAAGACCTACAGTCGCCAATATCTGTCTACTGTACTGTACTTTCCATCAGGTACTGTCCAGTCATTATGTCGAACCGGTTAAAAAAAAACGTTAAAACATGACATCGACCAATGGCGTCTCAGGTCATTAGTAACACCCACGATATAATCTATAGGTCGTATCTAACTGTCGTTCGTATTATTTTCTGTCAACAAACTTTTTTTTTTATCTTAGCACGGCAATATGACTGCTCTGTGCCTGATGATAAGCACAGTACAATCCAAAAACAATAGCGACCACCGAGTGACACACTATCCATCGCCGGTCGCCACTGTCATGCCGGCCTGCAAAAAGCTGGATATGCACAGGCTGATCCCGAAACGCGACGCGCAGAAGCGAGTCACTGTTACGGGCTTTTTCGCCATATACATGGTGGTTGCGACCCAGTCGGGCTGTAAAACCCTACCACCCCGCTTTCGCCATTGCCTCGTTCGTTATTCAGCAGGGTGCACCACGTGCAGGTGAGGTTGGCTTGGGTGTCTCAAGTTTTATGATGTTATTCGACACCCCTTACACCCCAATTCGACACCCCTTACACCCCAAAACTAATTCAAAGCGGCGTCTGTTTGAGATTGATGAAACTTACAATTAATAACAATAATCAACATTAACAATCATTTAATTTGTAATTAAAAAATATTGAGGTCATTAATCTAAATATCTCTCAATTTGGATGAATTTAAATAGCAATCTATATCTATACATGTAATACAAATGTAAATCTAACGAGTCTGTACTTTTTACATTTTCTTGAAAAAAAAAAACGGTGAAAAGGCGAAAAAAGGTGTGTAAGTGGTAATAAACATTTCAGTTATTTTTAGAAATTTCTATGTGTATGAACACGCATCACGGCTAAAGTACTGAGTTTACAATAAAACCTAGAGAATCATAAAGCATATACTCAAGAGTAACCTAGTTTTTGTTTTAATAAATTGGTTCACTCTATCAAAAGTTATTGTAATTTGCATGACGGTTCGAGTTAAGTACGAGAGAGTTAAGTTGATAAGTAAATGGACTTAATACATTCAGATGATTTTATTAATCACTGTTTTTACATTAGTTTGCATGCAGACGAAGTCGCGGGCACAGCTATACATAAATGCCATCGTTTCATGAAGGTCGGTGTCGTAGTTTCTTAGTTCATCGTGGACAAGCATCATGACACTCGGTTTTATATATTTAGATTTTAAAAATTAAGGAGATTTTCAAGGGAATTTGGACCCAATTTTAATCCTTAAATCGAAAAAGTATTGTATAGTAATTGAGGTATTAGTAAGTTTATGAGTATCCAAGTCTAAATAGGTACATAGCTATAGAAGTATAATTTGATTTTTTGAGTTTTTTTTTATTCCGTTTTATGTTTTTAAAAATTCATTACTTAGGAAGGTATGTGGCAGGACAGCGTTTGCCTACATGCTAGGAATTATTTTTAAGTAAAAAATGAATTACACTATAAGACACTATTAATATGCTAAGAATGCGCCATTTAATAATTTTAACTCCTTATTCAACACCGTCAAGGGTTGAATTTTCAAAAATCCTTTTCGTGACATTAGGCATTCACGTATAAAATTGTATGCTTCGAAACCTTTTTTTTTTAACTGTCTATGCTATTGACTAAGCAAGGTTTTACCAGCTTCACCGGACGGACTACTAAGGCAAGCGCTTACGGCACTCAGCCGATTTTATTTGGGCAACTAACTCAAGGGTGCATGGCACACCTCGGCTTGGGCTGTTGCCTGATACATGCAATTCGCGACCTATCTGAACTAAACCTAGCTAAGCTATATATTCATACTTATATGAGTTATTGAAACATATATGTGTACCAAGCATACATAGCTCGACAACTCTTATATGTATTTTCTGTCGAATAATTTTCCTGAACTATTACAGTTCGATAAGGTATTAACCTTTCCACTTTCATGTGTGCGTGCACGTGTGTAGAGGTGATATGTATAGTGTTGTCGCAGTGATGTAAGATTTTGTGTCACTGTATAATGTGAGCAGCGTACTCAAGGATTCCACGCCGAGGGAACGGACCTAGGCTTAAGTCGCTGCCGGCTTCGAAACCCTCAGGTGTAAGGTGTAAAATCTTGCAAATAATCTATCTCCTTCGCACACTCACTCCTTTCACTCTCTCATTACGTTTTATCACCTATAAATGAGTAACTTTTCCTTCGCTTTTTATCGATGAATTAAAATCGATTCTTATAAAACGTCGATAATTATTTTCACATCCTTAACGTCACGAGTTGACATTTAAACAATTTGAATACTAAACTAACTCGGTGTTATTACAAAAAAGTTAAATACGTATTAAATACTTGGTTCAAAACGGTTTCGTACTAAATGTACGTACTAAGTGCTCGCCCGAGGCAAGTTCGCGTTAATTTTTTTTTTTTTCGAAATGAAATTGCTGTTGACCTGGAGAGGTTTTACAGCTTCATCGAACTACCGAGACGAGCGCTGAAGGCACTCAGCCGATTTGGGATGTTTGGGCGACTAACTCAAGGGTGTGCGGCGTACCTCGGCTTGGGTTGTCGCCTGTTTTGTGAAAAAATCGCGACCTATCTGAGCTAACCTAAGCTAAGCTGTCTAGATATACGTATATGAGTTATTGAAACATGCATGTGTACCAAGCATGCGTGCCCCAACAACTCTTATTTTGTGTCGGAAAATTCCTCTAAACTATAAGGATAGGATAGGATAGGATAGGGAAAAATAAGGGTAGAACTCTTTGTCGTTTATTTCTCTGAAAAAGAAAAACAGCGTATAAGCGTGCACGTGTGTATAGGTGATGTGTGTGATGTTGTAGCAGTGATGTAAGGTTTTTTTTTTATATATCATAAGGAGGCAAACGAACATGCGGGTCACCTATTGTTAAGCGATCACCGCAGTCCATAGACACTAGCAACCCCAGAGGAGTCGCAAGCGCGTTGCCAGCTTGTGTTTAGAGGAATGGAGAGAAAGGGGAGGGGTTAGAGGAGAGGGGAAGGGAGAGGAAAGGGAAGGGTGACGGGAGGGTAGGTGGGTCTCCAACGCTCTCACTGACCGAACGAAACGCAACAATGCAAGAGCACTGTTACTTCACGTCGATTTTCTGTGAGAGGGTGGTGCTACCCCGGAAAAGCCGGCCCATTCATGCTGAAACCAATAATAGCTTCAGCGTGGCTCTACCTCCTACAAGGTGTTACTGTATCGCGTGAGCAGCGTGCTCAAGGGCTCCACGCCGAGGGAACGGACCTAGGCATGGGCCGCTGCCGAGGGGGGCTAATCTGATAGTTCACGTTAACTTTTTTCGCAAGTCTAACGAAAACAAAACGAGACAAAAGAACAAGATGGCGAATATTCAGCGAGCGCGGTGCATTTAATACGTAACCTTTTAAAGCAAGTATTCAATACGTGTTTAACTTTTTTGTAATAACACCGACTGTTCCGCGGCTTCGCTTGTGTGTTTAATAAAATTATGGTTAGGTTATTTTGGCTGTTTTTAGAAATGGTTGAGAGTGATTTTTTATATTTATTCCAGGGAGTTTTTGTGGCATCTCAGAATCTCATACTCCGTGGTATTATTTTCCATTCACTTCACTTATGCAAAATAAACTAACTATATTACGTAAAACACCACCAAATATACAAAATATAGAGTCGAATAACACAAGATTATGATTAAAATATAAAATCAACATGACAGACTAAAATCCCGCTAAAAACTGCTAACCTTTTTTTTTTAACTTTATTTTTGGCAATCAATCTTTCAGATTATTACTACCAATGTCACGTAGCCAATAATATTACAAGTGTCGTGCGATCACTTCAATCTTAAGCGTCGTGTGCGTCAATATTCCAACAAGATGGTGGATCCCTTGTTAGAACCTTCCAGGGAGTTTTTGTTGCATCTCAGAATTTCATGCTCCGTGGTATTATTTTCCATTCACTTCACTTATGCACAATAAACTAACTATATTACGTAAAACACAACCAACTATGCCAAATAAACTAACTATATTACGTAAAACACAACCAACTATGCCAAATATAGAGTCAAATAACACAAGATTATAAATAAAATATAAAATCCGCTACATGACAGAATAAAATTCCGCCAAAAACTCTTCATTTGTACAACTTATGAAGTGTTATTTGCTCTTATTGTCCACTAACGCCTCTAGCGGACACTCGGAGAACTAAAATGTTTTAATCATTAAATCGTAATTATCTTTCAAATATTATTAAAATTGCCTATTCATATTTAATTTTATACCGAGATTACAAATATTAATAAATTAAGTATGTTATTAATAAGAAATAGAAAAATTTAACGTAACAAAATACGCTATGATTTATTTCACCTTCGTCTATTGTATAGATGTTGTCTAATTGTTTCAACAGATGTCACTATAGCGTAATTTTTATTACAAACATATTTTTGTATTTATTCTTTTCCAAAAGCTGTACAAATAAAATAATTCGAGCTGTTTAAATAATTCAGTCAGTAATAAGACAATTATATAACAATTCTTGTATACTTTGTACTTTAATTTGAAATATTTTTATTCATATTTACTGACTTTAAAGTTTGATACACCTATTTAAAACTAAATCCTTTTGACGTGAAACATTTATAAGCGCGGGTAAACCTGATCGTTGGCATGTCGGGTGTGTAAGACGTGGCGACGCGTTGCCATGCTCAAGCGACTGTGCGCAATCTCTCTTGCCGCACTGAAATCGCATACCTATGGTGTGATTTGAGAATCTGAGATTCGTTCGATTCGAACAATTTCGATATTTCACATCTGCCTGGCGTTCCGTGATGGATCAATTTTTTGGACATTCTTTCTACTTTTATGGTTTATAGTTAACTTTTTAGTGTTTGTGAAAAGCTGACAATTGGCAATTAGATAAACATTAGGCTTCTCTACATTTTCTGGTTAAAGTTGTAGAGTCACGCTGAAGCTATTATTGGTTTCAGCATGAATGGTTCGGTTCGCCTGGAGTAGTACCATACGACCCACAGAAAACCTACGTGAAGTAACAATGCTAGCATTGTTGCGTTTCGTCTGGTCAGTGAGAGCGCCGGAGGACCACCTTCCCTCCCTTCCTTCCTCTCCACCCTTTCCTAACCATAAACACAGGCTGGCAATGCACTTGCGACTCCTCTGATGTTGCTAGTGTCTATGGACGGCGGTGATCACTTAAAACCAGGTGACCCGCATGTTCTTTTGCCTCCTATGACATAAAAAAATAGTTTACATTTTAAAAGGAAACGTTGAAATCATCGTCTTATTTGCTAATTACTTTAACACAACCTTAATATATTTCATTTAGTAAATTTTACATGTCCGTGTTTACCAAATAATACCGCATATATATAAATTGGCAAATTTTACTTATAAATTTCATTGGAGAATTATTCTCATGATGCGTTTTTTTACGATCTGACTACGCTATTGACCCAGGAAGATCTTAACAGCTTAACCGGACTACTAAGGCGAGCGTTTAAGGCACTCAGCTAGGTTCTCATGATGCGTCAAGCTGTATACCACAATTTGAATGTTTCAACCAAAAAGACACCAGTATTAAATTCACTGATTTCTACATGGAGATAAATACAAGATAATGCAATAAAAAAAAGGTCGAGGCAGTCATAAGGACTGCCGAAAAAAGTGAAAATTTAAAACAAAGGAACAACTTTGTTCTCTTTAGAATTGATAAATTAATTATAGTGTATAATCATCAAAATTAATAATTAAATTGAAATTGTTATTATTATTCTTGTTTTTACATCTATTGCCAATCTGAACACAAAAATAGTGCGTGGAGTCCCTCCGCGTGGAAGAAGTGAAACTTCGTAATGTGGAAATGAAAATAGGAAGGGGTAGAAATTGATATAAAAATGTTTGACGCAACATTGTTTTCATACCCCATCCATGGTAGCGTTAAACATTTAACGCAACCTTGTTGGAAGTCGCATTAGAAGTTTTACTTCAATAATTGTATACATTTGTGAAATATATATTATTATGGCTGCACGATCTTAATCTATGCTAATATTATAAAGCTGGAGGGTTTGTTTCAACGCGCTCATGTCAGCAACGACTGATCCAATTTAAAAAAATTCAGTGTTAGAGAGCTCATTTATCGAGGGATTCTATAGGCCAAGAGTGGCCAACAAGTCGATCGCGCGCAAGTTCCATGAGAGGAAGAATTCAATGCAAAAGGTTTCTAGTACTTGATGCAGGAATGAACAGGAACGTAGCTCATGCTTCGAGCAGGGAGACGTTCGCAGCCGTTGCATGTCCCGTGTGCATACTGTTCTTCTTCTCACATATGTGACCGTAAGCAGAGCACGCCGAACACAAAAATGTATTCAATTGCCGTGCAAACGTAACGCGTAAATCGGCATTTTCATATTTAAAATTGACTAGAACACACCGTTCTGTCCTGACCGATTCCCATACTGAGTGGTGCCTTATTGTTATTGTCTTTGTCAGGATATACTCCAAATTATAATGCATTAGTAAAAGAAATGCAGACTCAGGTTTACCATTGATTCAAATTTAAACAGTTTCAATGAATAAATATTATTAATAATTTCTCATGTTGTTGTAATATTCCTGGGCATAAGTTTTTTAACCAACTAAACAATTTTTTATTGAAGCACGACATAGTGTCTGCACTATGCCTGATGTATAGCATAGTAAAATCCAAAAACATCGGCAACCACCGAGAGACAGATTATCCATCGCTGGTAGCCGCTGTCATGCCGGCCATAATGACCAAAGTCACCCGGTATTGGATATGCACAGGCTGATCCCGAAACGCGACGCGCAGAAGCGAGTTACTATGACGGGCTTTTTCGCCATATACATGGTGGTTGCGACCCAGTCGGGCTGAAAACCCTACCACCCCGCTTTCGCCATTGCCTCATTCGTTATTCAGCAGGGTGCACCACGTGCAGGTGAGGTTGGCTTGGGTGTCTCAAGTCTTAAGACGTTAGTCGACACCCCTTACACCCCATATTCATATTTGTTGCTTATTTACCTATAAATCATGGAACTCGCAACAGTGCACGTCGGAATAAAAGCACATTGTATAAACGTCGCTCTTCTCACCTAAGAAATAGGTCGATCGCGACATTATTTTCAAATAAAAAGTAGATCTTTTGTGTACACAAAAGTTGGCCACGCCTGCTATAAGCTATATATCATCACGCTAAGACCAATAGAAGCGGAGCATTAATGAAGAACGTTTCAAAATCGTTTTTTTCCTTCTGAGAGCTTCCGCTGCGTGTTAGCGTTAGCGCAATGTAAATATTCCACGCGGACAAAGTCGCGGGGAGAGGCTAGTGCATGATATAAATATTAGATATACACAGTTATACTACGCGTCGCTAATCTGACGTAAGCGCAATACGGACGGTCACGCTTAATAGCATGTCATCACACGAAATCATAATAATCATCATCTCCTGCCAAAAATACCGGTCAACGCGCGTAATGAAGTTGAAGTGAGTTGCCTACTGTGTACTAAGTGATTTAGTATGTGGAAGAGCCACGCTGAAGCTATTATTGGTTTCATCATCAATGGGTCGGCTCGTCCGTGGTAGCCCAAGTCTCTCACAGAAAACCGACGTGAAGTAACAGTGTTTGCATTATTGCGTTTCGTTCGGTCAGTGAGAGCGCCGGAGACCCAACTTCCTTCCTTTCCCTTCCCCTCTCGTCTAACCCCTGTTCCTTTCTTTCCATTCCCCCAAACACAGGCTGGCAACGCACTTGTGACTCCTCGGGGTTGCAAGTGACTGCGGTGATCGCTTAACAACAGGTGACCCGCCTGTTCGTTTGCCTCGTATATGATATTAAAAAAAGCATTAAAAATGGTAATTAAATTGAATTATTAGTTAAAACCTTAATTTCAAATTCTACTACAGCCACTATAGAGTTACAACACTTGACACAATTTAGATTAGAAAGTACTAACCTTTTTTGTAACATTTCGTAATTTTAACCTTCTTAAGTCATATTAATACTAATTTACTGCTAAATTATGTATAGTACATTGACTTTAATTCTAAACTAGCTGTGCCCGCGACGTCGTCCGCGTGGTATTAAATGTAAAAAGCAGTGATTATTCAAATTGTCTGAATGTCACATGACTGTCGGTCAGGATATGACGTGGTGCTCAAAACAACTGTTAGTCGTATGTACCACATATCTATACTAATATTATAAAGAGGTAAGGTTTGTGAGTTTGTGACTTTGTAGGGGGTAATCTCAGGAACTACTGGTCCGATTTGAAAAACTCTTTCAATGTTATATAGCTCATTTATCGAAGATGGTTATAGGCTATGTATCAAGAATAAGACCAATAGGAGTGGAGCGCCAATGAAGAATGTTTAAAAATCGGGTTTTTTTTTCTCTTGAGAGCTTCCGCCGGGTGCTTGTTTTAACTCAAAGTAACTATTCCACGCGAACGAAGTCGCTGACAGAGGCTAGTGCTTTATAATTTTCTTGGTAAGGTTTTATCGTGGATGTTATACTTTAGCAGTGGACTTTAGTGTGTCCAAACAAACCGACGGACATTTTCAAAAATCATTATAATATATTTTACTATATATTCCTAGATAGCTGTCACATTTTTTTTTCCAAAAATCTAAATGTACAGACATGTTATATTTACATATTTATAATGTGTATAGAAGATATCTAATTGCTAATTATCAACTGTAGCTTAATTCTCAATTGCACTATGATTCCGGCCAGGCACAGTGCAGTCACTTTGCCTAAGCATAATAAAACAAATACTTTTAATATACATTCGTTGTTAACGTTATTTCAAGCCCTTATCCTGACCCCAAGCTGACCTCTTTTATTATTAACCCGTACAGGAGCTTAAATAGGTTAGAGGTAAATTTGTACACACTTAATGAACATTTATGGACTGTAAGCAATGCTTATAAATTTAAATGCTTAGTTTCACTTTAATGTATCCTATGCTCTCTTTCTGACACGCATAATAGAAAGTATAAGCATCTCCCTCGCACGCTGTATTTCGTAGTTCATAAATCAATTGATGCAACGTACCTAGTAACTTTGCAAAATGCTTAGACGGAACGGGGCCACTCGGCCGAATTAAGAAGATCTCTGCAAAGTGCAATTTGTTACAAGTGTTGTTACAGAGCGCGGCCCCATACAACTTGGTCGCGTGTCCCCATTATGCTCCAGTGACCTATTTTGCCCGCTTACGCAGTGTGACGTCACATCGGCATTGCGCCATGATGTGTACGTAGGTGCGACCGAAATTCGAACTTATTGTATATATTTTAAAGCTTAAATTCATTTGCAATATTAAATGAAATATATTTCCACAATAGTAAAGTGGCAACTGAAATGGTACACGTTTTTTAAAATTGGAATATCTGTCTTTTTATGAAATAGGCCAAGGAATTTGAATATCTAAAGCTCTTTTAATCCAGTGTCATTAGTTGGTCTTGGACAATTTTGTACTAATTAAGCTAGTGCCTTCCCTTGGAATTGGATTTGTGGACAATATTATGGTGATTCCTGAATAAAAAAAAATCGTATAACATGCGGAGGCACTGAAACTTCTTTGGATTATATGTAAAATTTAGAATTAACAATCGATTTTAATTAAAATATGTGTAATCACCTCTATAATTATTATAAAGAGGTAAATATTGTGAATTTGTGACATCGTAGGGGTAATCTCAGGATCTACTTAACCGATTTTGGTAATTGTTTTGCAAATCGATAACTACTTTATTTATGAGTGTCATACGCTATATATTAACCCGAATAATAAAAAAACTTTTATGGCAGTCGGATATACAAAGGAAGTCGGAGAAAAAACGGTCCAACGAAAACGTTTCTTACAAACCGATGACAGATTTGTGATTAAGTTCTAGAGAGAAAAAAACTGGATAGAGAGGTATAAAATATACTTTACTTGTTCTCAGTCCTACCAAATATACATTGTAAATTTTATATAAAATTGGTCCAGTAGTTTCGAAGGAGTTCCACTACAAACACAGTGACGCCAGATTTTTATATACCAGCCTCTGCCCGTGACTTCGTCCGCATGGAATAGTTACTTTGGGCAAAGGCTAACATGCAACGGAAGCAGTCAGTTTGAAAAAAAAGCATCGGTAGCTTTCAAGAGGAAAAAAAAACGAATCTGAAACAATCTTCATTGGTGCTCTGCTCATATAAGTTTTAGCGTGATAATTACTTATATGACACTGAAATATTTTTTCAGAACGGACCAGTAGTTCCTGAGATTACCCCCTACAACGTCACAAAATCAAAAACTTTACCTCTTTATAATATTGGTAGTATAGATAGGCTAGATGATACCTAGTTGCGTGAAAGAGTAACAGATATTGACCAATCCTAAGTAAGGAATTACAATTTTCTTCACAATATAACATAATTTGTCCTTGTTTCAGGACAGAAGTGGTTTGGACAATATGAGGTCTTTGGAGCACTATCTCACTGACATTATGCGAGCAGACGCATCTGATCAAATGAAAGGTAAGCTTTGCTTTGTTTCTCCGAATGGACTTATGAGCTACGAGCCAATTTAAGACATTTTTTTTTATATACTAGTTATTACCGTGGGTTTACCCGCGTGAAATTTAGAAAAATAATTTTGTTGAACAGATGATTTACCTGATGGTAAGTGATCACCATCGTCCATAGAGAGTTGCAACATGAGGGGAGTTGCAAGTGCGTTACCAGTATTTGGGGGAGGGGGAAGGTAAAGAGAGGGAAGGGTGACGGGAGGGCAGGTGGACCTCCGGTACACTCACTGACCGAACGAAACGCAACAATGCAAGCACTGTTACTTCACGTCGGTTTTCCGTGAGAGGGTGGTGAGCCGACCCATTCTTGCGGAAACCTGTAATAACTTCAGCGTGGCTCTACCATCTACAGCGGTCTAGACGTTTGACCCGGGGAATATCAATTCAATGTTTTTTTTTTTTAATCGAAGCACGACATAGTGACCGCACTATGCTTGATGTTAAGCATAGTACAATCCCAAAAACATCGGCAACCACCGAGAGACAGATTATCCATCGCCGGTCGCCGCTGTCATACCGGCCATAATGACCAAAGTCACCCGGTACTGGATATGCACAGGCTGATCCCGAAACGCGACGCGCAGATGCGAGTCACTATGACGGGCTTTTTCGCCATATGCATGGTGATTGCGACCCAGTCGGGCTGTAAAACCCTACCACTCCGCTTTCGCCATTGCCTCGTTCGTTATTCAGCAGGGTGCACCACGTGCAGGTGAGGTTGGCTTGGGTGTCTCAAGTCTTAAGATGTTACTCGACACCCCTTACACTCCACAATGTCCGCAGGTTCGAACGCCGGCATGTACCATTCTTCTACCAAATCTTCTTGTAGTACTATTGTATGTGGGTACAATATAGAACTGTGGGTTTCTCAGAGTTTGAAATCGCCGATACGTCGTGGGCTGTCGTGGTGATTACGCCCATACCTTCCTTCGGGAAGAGGCCTATAGCTCTACAGTAGGTCTTTAGAGCTGATGACGATGCGCGGTATTTGACACTGCTTCTTTAGTCTCTTATGTTTACTTGTAACGCCGATTTATATTCATAAAATATAACTAGCCTGAGCTAGTCTCAATATCAGCAATCTACTAATTAAAAATATTGAGCCGTCACGGGACGCCTGGCAAATGTGTAACATCGAAATTGTTTTCTATAAGTTATATGTCTAAAATAACAGTTTACGATAGGAATCAGTTATGGCATAATGAAAAGGTAAAGCACTACCAATTTGTTCTGTAAAATAATGACTGTTTATTTATTTTATTACATAAATATTCTCAAAGAACATAATTTACTTATTGATACTTAAAAATAAAACATTAATAGTTAGTAATCGTTAAGCTAATCCAGTGTTAGATGAAGAATCCCAGTCCGTTAGTGGTATCCGCCGCAAACTATGAACCCGTACCTAACGTTGCGCGTTATAAAAGACGTCCGCGACACATTTTTACCGACCCTCCTGATTCAATCACGTCAGCGAACGATCAGTAACAGCCTGTCCCTCGAAACAGAGCGTGTTCACGCCCACGCCCGCGTAACCACAGATCACGCCGCCGTGGTCTGGGGGTTAATTTTGCTCCCGCACACCCGATTAGGCCTCCCACGGCAACACTCAAGCCTAGGTTCGATCCCTCGGTAGGAAGCCCTTGAATGCGTTGCTTGTGCGATACGGTGACACAAATATACATCACTGCTACAACACTACACGATCACCCCCTCACACGTGCACGCCTACACGCTTACACATGAAAATGGAAGTTTTTACTTTTTTTTCCCTTATCGAACTGAAAAACTCTCAATTTTCCGATAATAAATATATGGGGGAGTTGTTGAGGCGTGTATGCTTGGTACACATATACGTTTCAACAACTCATACATATATGAATAGTTAGCTAGGTTAGCTAAGATAGGTCGCGATTTGCATGCAACAGGCAACAGCCAAGCCAAAGTGTGCCGTGCACCCTTGAGCTGGTTGCCAAAATAAAATCGGCTGAGTGCCTTAAGCGCTCGCCTTAGTAGTCCGGTGAAGCTGTTAAGACCTTGCTGTGTCAATAGCGTAGTCATTTCGAAAAAAAAAAACAAACCGTGACCGCTAGTGTTATTATATGTTTAATGTAGATTTACATTTTTTTTCACGTGTTGTTTTCTAACTGAAGCTAAATAGGATGTCTCGTTATATTAACTTATCAGAAGGCCGTTTCGAGTTACGAAATAATACAGTAAACGTGGACGTGCTTATTTCAAAACAAAATGGCGTAACGTAGTAAATACCTACTGTAGTTGTGTTATTTTTGCCACGTTTTCTTGTATTTAAAGTGAGATTTTGCAATTAGTATTTAACCATTTAGGTACATTTGACGTGTGAGACACGTCATCGATATAAATAAACGAAATGTCACACTGTAAAAAAAAAATTAACATGTTTTTTTTTTGTTATATCATGAGACGCAAACAAACAAGCGGATCACCTGATGTTAAATGATCACCGCCGTCCATAGACACTAGCAACACTTCGGCTCGGCCTGGTGCCTGATACGTGCATTTTGCGACCTATCTTTTTTTATTTAACGTGGGGAAATCCTTTATGGATACCCACACTCCCAGGGGAGAGAGTGGGTTATGTCCGACTCGCAAGGACTAAAACCCCACGGTTTACCGACAGACCGTTATTGTTGGGGCGGCAAGGGATCGAACAAGCTAATCAACCTTGTAGAGCCGCCCCAACGATCCGCCCGGCGGAAGGTGGCCTCCTACCTATAGAGAGGTAGACTGGATACACACCAGCTGCCTCCCCTCGTCCGCCAGACCTGTGCAATGAGGAGATGAGCCCCCCGACCCATCCCCTCAGGTCCGGCTACGGTGGTGGGAGGAGTTGGGCAAAGCGCTGCCTCCTTCCGCCTGTCCACCGTTGGCGGAGAGGGCCACTTAGTGGGCCTATCTCGTGGGCCCTCTCC
The DNA here is from genome assembly GCA_014332785.1 of Antheraea mylitta. NCBI lineage: Eukaryota > Metazoa > Arthropoda > Insecta > Lepidoptera > Saturniidae > Antheraea > Antheraea mylitta. The sequence continues at coordinate 604,226 of JACEII010000135.1, forward strand.
ATCGCCTCCTTCTGCGAGATGATCTCCTCGCAGAAGGAGGCCATTGCTCGCCACGACTGTTCGCTGCCGAGCATGGCTTAAACTACACTCGGCAGCGACAATTTCCTCCCTACCGCTGCCACCAGAATGCGACGCGTCCCTCCCACACAGCACACTCAGACAGGGTGTGCTGCGTGGTGTCTTCGTCGGCGCCGCACTCATGACAGGCGGTGGTCGGCTCCCTGAGAGCGATTCGGTGCAGGTATGACCCAAGATTTCGGGACCTATCTAAGCTAACCTAAGCTAACTATTCATACATATATGAGTTATTGAAACACATATGTGTACCAAACATACATACCTCATCAACTCTTCTATATATCTCGTATCGGATAATTTTCTAAAGTATTTCAGTTTGATAAGGGTGTAAGATTCAGTGTGTGGAGGTGATATGTGTAATGTTGTCGCAGTGATGTAAGATTTTGTTTGAGTGTATCGCGCGAGCAGCGTACTCAAGGGTCGAGGGAACGGAGCTAGGCTTGAACCGCTGCCGAGGGGGGTGACTTTTATGTGTCTGGCACTCATTATGAACTTAAAAAAATAATGTTTTAATTGTATTAATAATTATATCCATTATGGTCGATTGATTGATTACTCTATTTGTCGTTGCGAAGTTCAATTTATGTGTAAAAGTGCTGCGGTCAAACATTTGTTACTATTTAGGAGCACCCGGGAAGTATGTGCAGAGGAATGGAAGGTACACTTCCTGCGGACGTGTGTAACATCAGCTTCATGTTTTATAACACACTAGCCTCTGCCCGCGACTTTGTTTGCTTGGAATAGATACTTTGGGCTAACGCTAACACGCAGCGGAAGCTTTCAAGAAAAAAAACCCCCGATTTTTAAACATTCTTCATTGGTGCTCCGCTCCTATTGGTCTTAGCGTGATGATATACAGCCTATAACCATTGTCAATAAATGAGCTATATAACTATGAATTTTTCAAATCGGACCAGTAGTTCCTGAGATTACCCCCTACAACGTCACAAACTCACAAACTTTACCTCTTTTTATAATATTAGTAAAGATCGATACAATACTCACTAAACTTTTTGACCGCTCTCGATGTAATTACGCAGAACACAAATTCTGGTAATACATATTATATTATACTAGTTTCTACCCACGCCTTTGTTTACGTAGAAAGTGAGAATGTTTTTAAATAGTGCCTTAATCTCGATTTCGAAACATTTGTCATTGGTGCTCCGTTCCTATTAATCTCCCATGGTGTTCCTCGATAAATGAGCTATCTAACACTGAAAGAATTTTGAAATCGGACCAGTAGTTTCTGAGTAGGTGATAGAGCCCCGCTGAAGCTATTTTTGGTTTCAGCATGAATGGGTCGGCTCCTCCGGGGTAGTACCACCCCTCTCACAGATAACCGATGTGAAATAACAGTGCTTGCATTGTTGTGTTTCTTTCGGTCAGTGAGAGAGCTGGAGGCCCAGGTCCCTTCCTCTTTCCTTCTTTCCTTTTCCTTCCCCACCCCCTTCTCCCATATACAGGCTGGCAACGCACTTTCGACGTCCCTGATGTCGCTAGTGTCTATTGTCGGTGGTGATCACTTAACATCACGTGACCCACCAGTTCGTTTGCCTCCTTTAATAAAAAAAAAAGTTTGGTGCGATCAAGCAAACACACTCTTCAGCTTAATATTACTTTATAGGTTAACCAAGTTCAAATTTTAGATTCACATAATCTTATTCTTGTATTCTATTTTATTTTTGACAACCAGTCTTCTATTTAGTAATGAACTAACAAGACGGTGGCTATCTTGTTAGAACTCTCTTGGGAGTTTTTGTGGCAAGTCAGAATCCATGCTCCGTGATATTATATCCGATCCACTTCACTTGTGCACATTAACCAAACTATATTACGTAAACAATATAAAGCCAAATAACACAAGATTATGGATAAAATATAAAGACCACTACATGGCATTCCAAGATCCCGCCAAAAACTCCAGATTCATAAAATAACTTAACATTGTTTTGTATTCAAAACTTGACTGGATTATGCACAAGCCCTAACTTACTATGTTCAGAGCGATCAAAAATATTGTCTAGGACTGTAGGTTAAAGATGTTTTTACAACCATATGAATGATTTCCAATGTTTTTTTTGTATTTGCACCACGTGACCGCGAAATTCTAATTGTTCTACACTTGACACAGATTGCTCTGTTGACCGTAGTGTTCAACGTAACGTTGCGAACGAATGCAAATAACTATGAACTACAAACCGTACTGGATACGCTCATTAATGCATTTTATTACTTTAAATTCTCAATTCAATTCTCGTATATGTATAAATTTATTTCACGTATCACGGAAATGGCTCTAACGATTTTCATCAAAATTTGAGATAAGTTCCTGATTTCTAAGGTGATCTATATACAGTCAAACCTGGATAAGCGAGAGTTCAAGGGAGCACAATCTCATTCTCGCTTATAGAGGTTTCTCACTAACCAGACTTTCTCGCTAATGCAGGTATATGGGTAACGTTTCTCTCTTATAGAGGTACGCAGCAATAACAAGGCACAGTAACTTCATAAGGGTAGATATCAAGATGCTTACGAAAACAAAACAAAAATTCATGCAATGTAATTTTATTTTATTTAAAACTTATTTACCCTTAAAAAAAATTGGTTGCCTGTAAAGTCGGTATACGGGCGAAAGTTTTACGTGACAACGACTTTGAGTGGTAAAATAATTTTCGTATAGTAGTCTCTCTCGCTCTTAGGCGGGCTAACCATGCCCGAGTGGAAGGGACGCGTGCCTCTCACTCGCTCTCATTGTGAGCGCATAACGTGAGCGGAGCGTAACGCAGTTTCTTGAAGCGTCACCCGGCAAACCAATTTATAAGACGTTGTCACGTCAAAATCCGTCAATTTCGTTTGGGTTTCTGTTTTTGTATTTTGAATGTTTTTTCTCTAACTCACAAATTTTGTCGAATAGTGCTTGATCAACAACCGCCGCGTATTCAATTTACTGATGGACTTTCTCGAACGCATTTAAAGCTAGCTTCATTACAATGATCTTTATTTCTGTTTCTGGAATCTCCTAAATAATATAAATAGATAAAGCTCGACTGTCGCTTATAACGGTATAGATAATTAGCAGTCTCATTTAAGGAAGTCCATGAGGGAAAAACGACTCATCTTGATCTCTAACAAAGGTTTCTGTTTCTCGCTAATAGAGGTTTTGGGAGCTTAAAATTACGGGTCCTGGCTATTACTCTCACTTATAGAGTTTTCTTACTTATCCAGTTCTCACTTACCCAGGTTTGACCGTAGGTGGATTCCCTGAAAAATAAACACCGCTATTTTATACAAGTAAACAATAAACAGGATGTGTCATAAAGATAGGCAATAGAAATGAAACTTCTGTACTACAGGTTTTAATTTAATAAAATACAACAAAAATTGAGGCATCGCGGGTCGCCTGGTAAATGTGAAACATCAAAATTGTCCTGTATAAGTTATGCATAAAATGTATGCATAAAAGAATAGGTTAGGACAGGAATCCGCTGTCATAATGAAAAGATAAAGCATTACAAATTTGTTCCATAAAATAATGACTGTTTATGTACTTTATTACATAAATAATCATTTTTATTATATATAAAAATTCGACTAGGCGCGGTGTGTTTGATGGCATTAACAAAGGACGCTAGGTCGTCAGCCCGTGCCGTATAAAACTAGTGACCGACAAAACAGTTTGAATCATGGAGAAAATTTGTTGAGTAGTTTAAGTAATTAATATTTCTATTCAGATAATTAGACAGACAAAGTTTTAAATAAATAGTCTTATTGTGCAATGTGTATTACAAAATCTGCTCCTCGTAATTTGTTTTCGGTAAATATTTTCAAAACAAACATGATGGTGATATAGTTTTATTACAGTGTAGGTAATTTTTAAATATACTTAATAAAATAAACATCTTATAATTACATTATGCTATATAGATTACTAGCGGGCCAGGCGTACGGTATCCTGCCTTGATAATAAAAATCTAAAATTCAACCATAGCGCCACCTTCCTGGTCCAATTGTGAATCTAAACCATTGTCGGATCCACTGGAACACGCACACAAAATTTCATCAAAATCGATCCAGCCGTTTACAGGTGTTTAGTGATATACACATGTACAGCAGAAATTTATATATAAAGATACTATATTTTTTTAGGTTTCGTAAATAACCAATGAAATTAGGGTAACTCTTGTGATATTTTCCTCTTTTAATACCAGAAGACCTTTATATTTTTTATTAATGGAACATAAGTGGAATCTATTTTCGGTTTTCAGTACAACTGTCTGTTACGTAACATCGATAAATGTTTGGCCGCGTTGTACGCTCCAATCGACTCTATGAGTGCGCTCCACGTAATCACTGCCGCTTCCATTGTTTATACACTTTTGTCGTACAATGGCTGCGCGGTACTTGCGTAAGCGCAGCCTTTGTCGTGTCACCTTGAACGAGTTGTGCTGAGCTATTGTGTTGTTTATAATACAGGGTAGGCAGAAATGTATAAAAAAATGAATTTTGCATAAACAAGAATATCACTAATCTATAAATATTGATGATTTTGACACGATATATATATATCGTTTAAATCGGTGTTTCCCAACCTTTTTTAACCACTAACCAGCCCCACCTTAACATTTCTAAATTTTTTATCCCCCCATACATAGTTTTTAACCACCTTTAAAAATTGTTTAGTTCCCTTGAGAAATATAAACGATAAGTTTTAGAAAGAAATCACTATGAAATTGTCATCAAAACACCGTAAGTAAAATTTCAAAACATATAATGAAAAACTTACTTGACGACTCTAATTATCCAGTTGATATTTTGGTAAAGTCAAACGAAATTATACCTGATAATTATTTACAGCATTTTATTTAAGAATTGACTCTTTTGTTAAATTTGTCACCGATATCTAGTATTGCATTTAAGTAGCCCAAAGGGAAGAGTTAAAGTTGTGTCGAGTCCATTTTTAAATTGCCCCCCTTAACTATCACATTGCTCCCCTATAGGGCGTGGGCCCCACTTTGCGAAACACTGGTTTAAATACTTTCTTGTATACATCTATGTTACTTGTAATAAAACTGTAACTAGACCAAATCTGTATATTAATTTTTTTTTTAAAGTTATAATCGTGGTAGACTTTGTTAACAATATAGAAGCCAAATATAATCCTGTTACAATTTTGAACACGTATCACTCAGAAAGTACTGAACCAATGTTGACGAAACTTGACACAGTGATAACTAGTATTATATAATTACATCTAGGATATTTGGTATTACATAAAACGCAAAAGGTTCTCCGCGATAACGGACAAAAGTCAAAAATTTGTAGTTAATGAAATTATTGAGTGATTTTGGTAAATTTGTGCTAATATATAGCAGACAGATTAGCTAAACATTTAAACTTTATTTCGTCCCACTATGCTTCTTAAAAAAAAAACAAATAAAAAAAATACTGTTGGGTTCCGTACCGACGTCTTCGTTGGTCCGTATAATGCACATGTACAGTACGTTATAAACTGTGCTACGGCTACATGATGTTTCTATGCGTAATTATCAACAATTTGAATTAGAAGTACCTATATAATCTAATAGATTAAATATTATTGATGGATGTGTTTGTGTCTTTATCGAGAATCATTTCCTTTAATAGATTTTCAAACCATAACGACTGTAAAGCAAGTTCACATCAATAATACCATGTCGACGAAGCTTAAAAAAATATTTCTCACATACTAACTGGCTATATGTTTGAGTGAGTCGCTGGATAGTTTGGATTCGCAATCGGAAACGGTAGGTGTCGCTACAATCGGATATTTAGTAGGTGGTAGAGCCACGCTGAAGCTATTACTGGTTTCAGCATGAATGAGCCTGCTCGTCCGGGGTAGTATCACCCCTCTCACAGAAAACCGACGTGAAATAACAGTGCTTGCATTGTTGTGTTTCGTTCGGTCAGTGAGAGCGCCTGAGGCTCACCTCCCTTCCTCTTTACTCCTTTCCCTTTCCTTACCCTCCCTCTCTCCCATATACAGGCTGGCAACGCACTTGCGACTTCTCAGACGCCGCAAGTGTCTATGAACGGTGGTGATCACTTAACATCACGTAACACACCAGTTCCTTTGCCTCCTTTGATATAAAAAAAAATCAGTATTTTAAGATTTTTTTGTGTTTAAAAATACAATTGAAACCGGTAATAACCGATTTGGTGCAGACGAAGTTGCACGGGACAGCTAGTCAATACATATAATAAGAATGTAAATCTAACGTGTCATTACTATTTAGAAGTTTGTAAAAAAACCATTGCCGCTGTCTAGAAATTAGTAATAAAATACATTTCAATCATTTTTAGTAATGTCTGTTTTTCTGCCTGTCTGTTTGTATGAACACGCGTCACTGCTAAAGTACTACGTCCATGATAAAACCTCTTCAAAAATTATAAAGCATATCTTCGAGTAACTTTTGGTTTTTGATTGATCAAAATCGGTTTGGTCACTCAAAAGTTATTGTAATTATAATGACGACGCGACTTAAGTACGAGAAAAAAGGAGATAGTGATTATATTTATCCGTGTTATTACAAAAAAAGTATTGAATACTTGCTTTAAAAAAGCTATAAATTTGTACTAAATGCACCGCGCTCACCCGAGGCAAGTTTGCGTTATCCTTTTTATGCGTTGCGTTATCGTTTCCGCAAGTCGTTTTTTTTTTCGTGTGGAAATCCCTTATGGATACCCACCCTCCCGGAGGAGAAGGCGGGTTATGTCCAACTCGCACGGACTAAACCCCCACGGTGTACCAACAGACCGTTATTGTTGAGGCGGCAAGGGGTCGTACTAGTTAATAAATTGTAGACACCCCCAACAGTCCACCCAGCGGAAGGAGACCGCCAGGCTCCTACCTATAGAGATACAGATACAGATTGGGTACACACCAGCTGCCTCCCCTCGTCCGCCAGACCTGTGCAATGAGGAGATCAGCCCCCCGGTTGCATCCCGTCAAGTCCGGCTACGGTGGTGGGAGGAGTTGGGCAAAGTGCCGCCGTCAGAATGCCGCAAGTCTAACCTAACCTAACCAAACAGAGATAAAAGAGCAAGATGGCGAACATTCAGCGAGTGCGATGCATTTAAAATGTAACCTTTTTAAGGCAAATATTATATAAATACGTATTTAACTTTTCTGTAATAACACTGAATACATTTAGATGACTTTGTTAATCACTCTTTTTTACAATAGCTTCAATGCGGACGAAATTGCGGGCATAGCTAGTTGTAAATAAATCAAGTAAAAAATCTCTTTGGGTTTGGTTACAAATACATTTTTTTAACATTAAAGGTTTCCCAATAATTTCACTGGATAGTAATATCACTTCAAAATAAGTATAGATTGTAACGAGCACTTAACATGAACTAGATTCCATGCTTGTTTGCTATTTACCATTACACGTTACACAGGAAAAATGTTACGTACTATTAAACAAAATAAATAAAGTCACTCTCTGACATTTTACTTTTGGCTCAGTAGACTAAAACCGTTTAAAAATAACCATAGACTAAAATAATCTATAAACATATTATCTCGTGACTAAGCCACTGTCCATTTTATGCAGACACCCTGCGACTAGAACAATGATTATATCGAGGTTTCTACGGTATTTGGTTACCTTTAAACGTAACAGATTATCCGGCTGGGTTCGAGAGACACGTCACAGCTGAATATTTTCCGTTGTCGAGGCCGTGTTTACGAATTCGTTGAGTAATCGGTAGTTACGGCTCATCTCGGTGTATCTGTCAGTGGGCGATTGCGCGCGAACACGGGCAGCTGTCAGAGTTAACTTTTTAAATTTATTTTTTTAAAAGAACAGTGGAAGTAACTCGCGGTCTATTTTTAAAATATAAAACTACATTACCTATCCGTGTCGTTTGGAGTGCAGTGAACTGTGTGTTTTTGATTCGTACGCGTGGGAAAAAGTAATAAACCTTTTTGGTAATAAAATAACAATTTATATTTTTTACAAAGCGTCGTTTATATTTTGGCCTGTTTTTATCAATTGTTTTTTTTTAATTAGAAAAACAATTTTGGAGTAATTTTAAAATATTCAGTTCGTAATAATTAAACATATGCAAATAAATCCTACGTATCGTGAATAATTATAATAACACAATGTTGTAATAGATCAAAAAAATTGACACCAAAGTATCAAAATAATACATTGATTTACTTAACTGGTTAAGAATCCCGGTTTTATCCGTGTTAAGTTTCAATAATACATGCTTATTCCATATACAAGACACGTACATTTTGCCGGATTGATAGATGTTTGTCGTTACTACTCGGCTCCTTAGAGTCAGCGTGAATTTCTTCTTATGAAACCTTTCCTAAAGAACAGGCTATTAACACAAAATATAATAATTCATATCGTACTGGCAGTTTCTTCTTCTTCTTCTTCTTTCTTGTTTTGGCTCCGCAGAAGCACTTGCCAGTGTCAATGTTCTCTTTCAATGGACGTTATAGTACAATAATATTACAAGCGTCGTGTTATTATTACAATATTCTAACAAGATGGTGGATCCCTTGTTAGATCCTTGGAGGGAGTTTTTGTGGCATCTCAGAATTTCATGCTCCGTGGTATTATTTTCCATTCACTTCACTTATTTACAATAAACTAACTATATTACATAAAACACCACAAAATTTACAAAACATAGAGTCAAATAACACAAGATTATGAATAAAAGATAAAATCCACTACATGACAGACTCAGATCCTGCCAAAAAATCTCTACTGGCAATTTCTGAGATATGTTATTTTAAATAGATAATCTCACCAGCTACATTATATTCGTATAGAGTTATCGTTATTAGATTAGATTCCGATGTCTACAGGTTCGAAACCGGCATGTACCGACGAAATTTACGGAATTCGCGTACATTTACTAATTTCAATTGGTAACAATATCGGATGACGGTGATGTGAAACATTGTGAGGAAACCTTTTTTTATTTTATTTTTTTGTTAACGTGGGGAAATCCCTAACGGATACGCTACCCTCCCGGGGGAGAGGGTAGGTTATGTCCGACTCGCACGGACTAAAACCCCACGGTGTACTGTCCGCCGCATAGCAGGGGCAGGCACTGTTATGACAATAATCGTTATTAACATTGTCAGGACGTAACGTTGTACAGAAAAGGACATAGGGTACCTTTCCCGAGTAATAGATTAGATGTACATGAAACGAAGCAAACGCTAATCTATACTGATATTATAAAGAAGTAAAATTTTGTGAATTTGTGTCGTTGTAATCTCAGTAACTAGTGGTCCGATTTGAAAAATTCTATCAGTGTTTAGTAACTCCTTTCTATAGAAAGAGGCTATAGGCTACATATCATCACACGCTAAGATTAATTTGAACGGAGCACCAATGATAATGTTTCATAATCGGGCTTTTTTTCCTTTTGAGAGCTTCCGCTGCATGTTAGTATTAGCGCAAAGTAACTATTCCACGCGGATGAAGTCACGGGTAGTGGCTAGTGATTTATAATTTAATAAGTATGAATTAAAATAGGGAAAAACTCTAATTCATCGGCACTATAATTGGATATATATATATATATATAGAAGCACGACAAAGTGACTGCACTAAGTCTGGTGTTAAGCATAGTACAATCCAAAAACATCGGCAACCACCGAGAGATTGATAAATCATATACCACAACCTTCCACATAAATCACTTTATCTACTGATTCTTATTTAATTGAAACTTACTATACTAAACTTAATATAAACTCAAAAACTATTGGACGGATTTTCTTAAAATATTCGAAGTCTTAGAATACATTTTTAACTTAGGATCTCTTTGTTGTTTATTAGTATTTGTTTTAATATTATTATTTTATATGTTAAATGTGACGATGGACTTTCATACGATTGAACGTTGTCACTCTTTTAACAGTCACGATTGTTTAAGTGAGACAGTACATAACGTAACATAAAAGTCATTGCCAATGAAATGTGAATTAGAAAAAAAACTTCCATTGACTCACGCCGATTACGACACAGCATATGTATGTACAGAAAGTATACACTTTCTGTTTTTATATTGAACCAACTCGTGGATACGACTTCCGTCAAAATAGTGTTATTTCCTTAAAGACCTCTGCCACGTCTGTCTATCTGTCAGTTATAAACTCAGTTACTCAACTGATTTTCATGGAGTTTTTACTAGTGGATAAAGTGATCCATGAGGAAAGTTTAGGTATAGAAATTTCCAAGCGTTTTTTTTTTATTCTTAAGGCGGCGTCTGCCGCGTCACTAATGTTAGTATAAAGGACCATCGTTATTTGTACGTACAGTGCTGTCTTAAGTTACAATATCATAAATAAATATTAAAGCTAGCAACTCCATAATATTGTAATTTTTTTTTCTGTACGTGTGTATATCACTGAACTCCTCCGAAAGGGCTGGACCGATTTTTATGAAATTTTGTGTGCGTCTTCCAATGGATCCGAGAATGACTTAGATTCACAATTGTACCAATCGTAACTCAATTCATAGAACTTCATAATCAACCAATAGTATATTAGTTGTCTACGCATGGGGCTCCGTGATTGGTTGTAATGTTTCCAACGTCGAATTTAAATCATGAGTTAACGTCGAGTGTACCAGCTGTTGTATATTTTGTTATATCATTGTTTATAACCTTAGCGAGGTTTTTTAGCACATTTTTTCGACCAATTCATCGCTTCGTTTCATTTGCCAAGGATATAACAGTTCGATATTAAGAACATTTTTAGTATTGACTTTTTTTTAACTAATCTCATTATACAGTTCGTGGCTATCGTATATATATAATGTTTTTGAATCAATAACGTCAAATACGAGTTTTTGACGGGATTTTAATCTGTCATGTGGTGGATTTTATTTTTTATTCATAATTCATAATCTTGTGTTACTTGACTCTATATTTTGTCAATTTGGTGGTGTTTTACATAATATAGTTAGTTTATTGGGCATAGTTGAAGTGAATGGAAAATAATACCAGGGAGCATGAAATTCTGAGATGCCACAAAAACTCCCTGGAAAGGAGCCACCATCTTGTGAGAATATTGAGATAATCACACGACGCTTGTAATATTATTAACTACACGACACTGGTAGTAATAATCTGAGAAATTGGTTGCAAAAATACAGATAAAAAAAACGTCCAATACTTTAGATCACGTCTGTGTGTTTGTAAATTGTATCACGCAACAATTATCTATCCAATTTGGATACAGTTTACATTAGGTAATAACTTGATTTTTCAAATATAAAAAGACTAGCTGATACCCGCGACTTCGTCTGCCTCGTTTATTATCTCTATTGCTTTATTATATCTCTAAAAGATTACGACGAAAACTCCCAGACGGCTTGACTTTTTTTGATACATACAACAATTATAGTTATATTTCAACCAAATTACAAAAAAAAAACGTGACAAATTATATACCTAAATCTTCCTTGTGAATCACTCTATTTATTAATGAGAATAGTTCAATAGTCTTTCGCGTACAGACAGACAGATGCAGCGAAGGATTTTATTTTAAGACTAGCTTCTGCCCGCGACTTCGTTACTAGTAAATATTATTTATTATTAATAGTATATATATTATTAATAGTAAATAGTTACTTTCGACTAACGTGTTATCAGGTTGTATACGACGTAGTCGATGCAGTCAGGATGCCAATAACACTAAGTAAATACTTTCACTCTTTATTTGCCCAGAGTTACGGCTTACAGTACAATTTACAATGGAATGCGTAGATAACACCGACATCTTGCCTTTTATAGGCCGAACTATATAATTTATAAGACGAACTATATAACTCAAACCAATTACCTTTTACTTATAATTCTGCTAAATGTTTTAAGTAACACAAAGATAATAATTAATGAACAAATTAATATTATTTACGTACATCAATTCTATATAAAATCATTGTTATTTATGTATCTGAAATAAGTGTATGTGTGTAGAGTAGAGACATCTAGCCCTTTATAGGTCAAACTATTGAAGTCAAAGCAATTACTATTATTATCATAAAACTAATGTTGTGCAAGTAATAAATGAACAATATCAATTCCTATTGAAATGTCTCATTGAAATCTATATAATTATAATAATTCTCATTTATGTATCTTTAATAAAATGGCGCTAATGTTAATGTGTCTCTCTTATATGTTGGTGCTTGGCGCTAGTATCAATGCGTATCTCTAATATGTAACGCTAGTATCTCGAGTCGAATGACGAGCGGTACCGGAAGTGTATAGCTAACAAACGCTAACACGCAGCGGAAGCTCTTAGAAAAAAAAACCCATATTGAAACATTTTCCATTGGTTCTCCGCACCTATTGGTCTTAGCGTGATGATATAGGTATACCCTTTAGCCTTCTTTGATAAATGAGCTATCTGACACTTAAATAATTTTTAAAAGCGGACCAATCGTTCCTGAGAATAGCGCTTTTAACCTACTAAACAAATAAACCTTGCAGCTTTATAATATTAGTAGAGATTACTACTCTTCTCTCGTACTTCACTCTTTTTTTTAACTGACTACGCTATTGACCTAGCAAGGTTTTAACAGCTTCACCGGACTAAACTTAACTCGAGTCGTCATTCAAACTACAATAATTTCAGTTTTATATAGTTCATTTATCAAGGAAGGCTTATACATCATCACGATAAGAACAGTAGGAGCGAAGCACTAATGAGGAATGTTTCAAATTGTTTTTTTTTTTCCTTTTAAGAGCTTCCGCTACGTGTTAGCGTTACCCCAAAGTAACTATTTCTCGCGGACGAAGTCACGGGCAATGCCATGCCAACTTTCATAAAAATCGGTTGAGTACTGAGCTATTCGCATTGTTGGCGATTCCGAGCTGACATGCGGTCTAGACTCATTAGAATTTCGCAGAAACATTAGGTCTCTGTGTGTTCTGTATCGCATGTACAACGGAGAGTGTTCTGAAGAACTTTTTAATATGGTGCCTTCATCCGCGTTCCAAACTCGCACCACCCGTCGCTAGCTGGCTGCTCATCCACATACGCTAAAGCCCAACAAAATGGCAACAACCGTCAGGTATTCTAGAAGCTTTGTTATGCGCACTTTGGCGTTGTGAAATGAGTTACCTGGTACTGTGATTCCCCAGGGTTATAACATGGGGCTCTTCAAAAAGGGATTAAAACACGCTCTCCAAGGTCGGCAACATAACAGCGATATCCCTGGTGTTGCAGTTATCCATAGGCGACGGTAACCATTTAACATCAGATGGACCGTCTGTCTGTTTGCTGCCTTTTGGCATAAAAAAAGAGTACTTTCGGAGTTCACCGTGGACGAAATACACGACACTGGATTTTTATGTATTTAGGTGATTATAATAGTTCAAGTTACTGTATCCTTGTTCGCGGTCAAATGGAATATGCCTCTCAAATCGGGAATACCTTTTACCATATATATATATCTAGAATTGAAAATATCTAGAAGTTTTTTCGGTACATGACAGATATAATTCTCAATCCTATGAGTAGTATTGTACATTGCACCATTTACTACCCCTGGATAAACGAGGTATGATTGCTGACATTTCTTTCCTATTAAAAATTGCCAAAAATCTGATCGATTGTCCTGATCTCCTCACAAAAAATTATTGTAGGGCTTCGTCTACTGTTCTTCGCCATAGCTCGTTGATATATGTGCCTCATTCAAATACCAATTATAGAAAGAATAGTTATTTCTTGCGAAGTAGTTGTAATTCTAGCAAGCTTAGTAAAGAGTCTAACTTAGATCTTTTTAACCGACGAAAAAAAACGGAGGAGGTTCTCAATTCGTCGCGTATATATATTTTTTTTTATGTATGATCACGCATAACTATTTACAGTATAGTCCGATTTTAAAAATTCTTTTTTTATTGGAAAGGGTATACTCCGAAGTTGGTCCCATTTAAATTTGAGAAAAAAATTTCAACTAAAGGTATGAAAATGTAGAATGATTGATTACTCACGCACTGATTATATCTATGACCGCTCATAATTTTAGACAGAATAGTCCGAATTATTAATACCCCAATTAATGCAGCAAAATAGGCGGTCATCCGAACATTCTTTGATAAGGTTGCTTAATATGTTACTTTTCATTATGCTTTATTTTTACAATTGTTATATCTTTATTTAGCGCTTAATATATTCTTATAATCACTTTATTATCTATTAGTGAATATCTTTAATAAGCTTTAAGGTGATTATTGTATTTTGTATTATGTAGGAAAAGCTGTTAATATTTTTTCGAATAAATAAATAAATAAAAAAAAAGAACGGGCAATAAACTGACCGTTAGTTAGCTTTCTCCCTCTATTCTTATTTTTTTATGAGAAGATTCTTTGAACTTATCTATTCATCCTGTGAGAAGCAAGACGTTGATGTTTATTTATAATGTTCACAACAGAGCGGCAAAACACTCGGCCTTCGTGATGCGTTTGCGCAACGAAAATCTGTTACGCAAAGCCACTGGCAGTACCTATTTAGGTGTCAATATATATTTGTGCTGACGTCACTAATTCTGTTTTTTTTTTTTTAATACGTACTAGCTCACGGTCGCGACATATTTTTTTTTTTATTGACGCACGACAAAGTGTCTGCTCTATGCCTGATGGTAAGCATAGTACAATCCAAGAACAGTGGCGACCACCGCGAGACAGATCATCCATCGTCGGTCGCCACTGTCATGCCGGCCATAATGACGAAAGTCACCCGGTACTGGATATGCACAGGCTGATCCCGAAACGCGACGCGCAAAAGCGAGTCACTATGACGGGCTTTTTCGCCATATACATGGTGGTTGCGACCCAGTCGGGCTGTAAAACCCTACCACCCCGCTCTCGCCATTGCCTCGTTCAATGATCAGCAGGGTGCACCACGTACAGGTGAGGTTGGCTTGGGTGTCTCAAGTCTTAAGATGTTACTCGACACCCCTTACACCCCCTTATTTATTCTGCTCTGAAGATAACTGTAATTAAAATTAATTAAAAATCGATTTTCAGTAGCATTATGAATTAATTCAGTTCTATGTTCATTATCGTAGTGAATTATGCTGTTACTTTGTTTGTACTGTAATGTTGAAAACTGTGTTAAAATTCGTTGAATACTTTAAAAGATCTAAGGGAACAGACAACGCACACGACTAGTAGGTTTTGCGTGAATCCCGTTCCAAAGGACAGACAGATAGACAACAAAACTATTGAAATGGGTTCGACTCTAAGCATCACCAGAGTATTTTTTCTTGAAAATATTTAATATACAGATTTCGCCTCGTTAGCCTCTTACTATCTAATGCCTTTAAACGAGCAATTCTTGTATATTTTTATATTTGTATATATTCAGGATCTCAGAAACGGCGTCAACGATATCCTTGAAACTTAGTACGTAGGTGGTTTCGGAGACGATAAATCGATCTAGCTAGATTTTATTCATAGAAAACTTTTTTAACTGAGTTTTCAGGCAATGAAACAATATAGCTAGAATATAAAGGTAAATTTCGCCGGCGCTGTAAAACAAAAATAGTTCAGATGGAAATCGGTTGCTTCGAAAATCCGTGTAATCCCAGTTCGAATCCGAGTGATAGCAGAAGAGATATACTATTTTTATTTTTTTGTACAAAAACGGTTATTTTATAAGGCAAACCAAGTTTTTTTTAATTTAAAAATTTTGTTTAAAGAACCAAGCTGGGCTCGATCGCCCAGATACTTTGTATAAAGATTATGTCAACATAAAAACGCATATTTTTAATTTATATTATCAAGTATTTATTGCATGGAAAATAAAATATAAATATTTAATCTGTGACATTTAAAATATCTATTAACACCAAATAGTAGAAAGCCCTGACCTAAATGCTAATAGCGAATCAATAGACGTTATTATCTTCACGCCGCGTCTTAAACAGGGTAGGCTGGAGAGTAAGTCGAATCAGTAGAGTGTCCATAAAGTATAAATAATAGACTGGGATATGTTCAAAAAGAATTCAACGAGTGTAAAATAGGTTTTTAAAAAAAATGCGTACCTATCTTTTGACGGTATTTTTTAAACTTATAATCGTGGAGTAAGCTAGATAGATATAGAATATCTAATACCTTTAAACGAGCAATTCTTGTATATTTTCATATTTATATATATTCAGGATCTCGGAAACGGCCTCATCTATTTCTGTGTAACCTAGTATGTAGGAGGTTTTGGGGACGATAAATCGATCTAGCTAGTATGGTATATAATCTCATATCGCTTTGACATTACAGATATTAATTGTATTTATTTTTATAGATATCTATGGGTGAATATAATCTTATAAGAAAATACTGATTAACTCAGTTAGTTACCGACCGATAGTTAGAAATCATAGAAACTCTTTTATTTAATTTGTATTGGAATATAAAATGGTTTATTTTTTTCTTGTGGCGTCGATATCTTTGTGACCTAGTGAACCATTCACGTCGTGTGCACATCGGTAACTGATTGAATTGTTGCCAATTGTCTGGTTCTCCGTCAATCTTTTTGACCACTCTCAATGAAGCAACAAATTTGAGCTTCCATAACATCAAGATTTTAATACAAAACGAAATAAAATTATTATAATAGAGATCTGAAACTGTCATTTATTTATCCTTAAAATGTCTCCATATCTATACTGAGGTAACGTTTGTGCGTTGTGACATTGCGGCATTGTAGGATGTAATCTCAGTAACAACTGGTCCAATTTAAAAAAATATTTCAATTGTTTTTTTTTTGATATGACTACGCTATTGGCCTAGCAAGGTGAAGCTGTTAGCTTCACCGGACTACTTAGGCGAGCGCTTAAGACACTTAGCAGATTCTATTTTGGCAACCAACTGAAGGGTGCACGGCACACCTCGGTTTGGCTGTTGCCTGTTGCATCCAAAATCGTGACCTATCTTAGCTAACCTAGCTAACTATTCATATATGTAGGGGTTGTTGAAACGTATATGTGTACCAAGCATACACGCCTCAACAACTCCTCTATATATTTATTATCGGAAAATTGAGAGTTTTTTCAGTTCGATAAGGGAAAAAAATAAACCCTTCCACTTTCATGTGTAAGCGTGTAGGCGTGCATGTGTGTGGGGGTGATCGTGTAGTGTTGTAGCGGTGATGTATATTTGTGTGTCACCGTATCGCGCAAGCAACGCACTCAAGGGATCCCTACCGAGGGATCGGACCTAGGCTTGAGCCGCTGCCGTGGAAGGCCTAATCGGGATTTTATTTCAATTTTATATAGCTCCTTTATCGAGTATGGCTATAGGCTATATATCATCACGGTAAGATCCATAGGAACGGAACACCAATGAAGAATGTTTAAAAATCCGGGTTTTTTTCCGCTTGTGAGATTCAGCTGCGTATTAGCGTTTGCCCAAAGTATCTCTCTATTCCACGCGAACGAAATCCCGGACAGGGGCTAGTAATATAATATATATTTATTGTTGTGTATTGCGCTATGTGCAGAGTGGTAAAAAGTTAGCGAGGTATAGCTGTTGATCATTTAAACTATGAGTCTTAGAAAACGCATACAAAAGATAAACATTTTAATCAATTTTTACTTTTTCCCATGCGTATGTTATTAACAAAGTGTTATCGTCAGTGTAAAAAAGGATGATGTGTTTTTGAAAAAAAAAAAGAAAATTTTTGTTTGTGTTTTTTTTTAATAAATGAACAGCAATGATTAACGAACATTTAGTCAGCAATATGGCGTACTACGGTAAGTTATAAAATGATATTAGTAATTAATTCATTTATTTATTTATGTTGATATACCTTCTTCTATACAGATAATAGGAATGTAAATCTAAAGAGTCTGTTTTTAGATATTTTTGAAAAATATTGTTGAAGGAAAAAAAAATCAATAATTTTTGGACATGTCTATCTGTGTATTTGATTCAAGACGCATCACTAATAAAGTATCGTGTACTGCGTAGACTGTACTCACTGTTTTTTGACATTAATTCCACGTGGATGGAGTCGTGGGCATAGCTAGTTACATATAAATAGATTTCTGTAAGTTTAGGATTCATAAACTCAGTTTGTTTTATTGACAAAGGTTTTTGCGCTATTCATTTTACTATATCTCCTTACTACGTGGCACTACTGTGTATATATTTACATATACTAATATTATAAAGAGATAAAATTTCTTTGTGACGTTGTAGAGGGTAATCTCAGGAACTACTTGTCCGATTTGAAAAAATATTTAGTGTTATATAGTTCATTTATCGAAGACGGTTATAGGCTACATATCATTACGCTAAATCAGGTTCTTTTTTCCTCTTCAGAGCTTCGGCTGTGTGTTAACGTTATCCCAAAGTAACTATTACTACGCGGACGAAGTCGCAGACAGGGGCTAGTTTATTATGTAATTGTTCTTCAATTTTAACGCGATCATATTGTGCTATATATTTTTTATCCAATTATCTTATAAGTCAGGTATCTTATACGATGAAACGACGATAGGTTTTTGGTAATTAATTTTTTCAGGGATCCTGACTTATCTGTGAAAGAAAAAATCTCAAAATACATATAGATGTGTTTTAATAAATGCACTTGAGAGCCAGATTTTTTAAACATAATATACTACTCGCATTAAGTGTTTTTTTATACACCAAAATCATCGTCACGTAATAAGAATGGAATTGTTTGTCCAAATGTGATAGAGTAAGATAATCGTGTTGTATATCAAAGCGATAACAATGGATTTAGAAAAATATGCATATCTAAACTTAGCTTGTATATGTTTGATTTTATTATACTCCCTTCCAATGATATTAGGCTAATATCATTGACTCTATTCTTTCAAATTTCATATATATACCACGCCTTATCAGTTTGACATTTGGACCGCGCATGCGCGTTACCACGGTGACGGTAATATGGCCGCCGTTGCCATGGCAACCGGTATCTAGGGCAAGGCAAGGGAGCTAGCCCCCGAATGACCCACATAAATGACGCCCAGATGGTTTTTTAATGCTTTTCAATTACTGTACATAATCTATATGCCTACGTACGATAATTTTGATTACGCTTCGTTGTTATTATGGGGTTGACCAGTGGGAGTAATTGTGGGAACGCTGATTAAATATGAATACTTGTAGAATTTTGATTTGGTTTTGTATATTGCATTCTGTAACTACACTGTCCTAATAAATATTATCTAGCTACTTACTCCGGTTTTATATGAATACAATGTACTAACGTGTAGCGTTATAAACAATGAATAAGTAAAAAAAAAGCTGTAGACGTTACCTACATGATATTTTAACAAAACAAATAGGACGATAACGCACACATACGTAAACTAATATTGTAACGCCACACTATCATAGATAAAATGTATATTAAGTTAATTCTACCTTTGTAAAGTTACACAAGTTACACACACGTTACAGGATACAAAAGAATCAACTATATGTAAACTCGTATTTTTAATTTACATTTGTTTATTTGGGTCATTCAAGTATTAGCAGTATCAAATAGTAGTAAGCACTGATGGGGGGAGTGGGGAGGGTGATCTTTGATGTGTTTATTTTTGATGACTTAGGGATTAGTGGTTTCTGAACGATGATTACATCAACAATATTTACTTACTGAATTAGTACAAACTTGAATATATTTATATAAATGTTTACGTAATTATGGGGGGAGGATTAAGAACATTGCTTATTATTGCTGACCAGGGGGAGGGGGCGGTCAGAAATTACAAAGAATCTGCTTAAGTAATACTTGTATGGCTCCTTTATGCTAACTGATATATCGTTAAGATACAAAGTACGGTATAATCGTTATTTTGGTTAAGAATACAAATATTTTCAAATACTTAATTTGGATTTGTGTGTTAACCTATTACCGTGTCAATTGAAGCTCTCTAACTTTTTCGTAACAATTTACACGGACATTTATGATAAACAAAATCACAATTACAACACTGAAAAGGCACTTATATTACAAATAACATCATATGCTTGTAATATATAGTTCTTGTTTTGATAAACACATTTTTGTAAAAATGTACTAGGTCATTTACAAGAGAAAACTTTTGTACCACTAGACTTGTCACGTTTGATAAACAATGCACAGATAGTATCTAACCTTCTACTAATTGCAAAACATATGTATATGTATACCAGGTGACTGTTTAGACACTCGCAATATTCTAGGATATGATAACATTGACATAGTAATATCAAAACAAATATTAATAAACAACTAAGAAAAAAAATAAGCAGTCACTTGACGCCTGGCAGATGTGAAACATCGAAATTGTTTTGTATAAGTTATATGCTTGAAAAAACAGATTATGGCATGAGTCAAATATAGCATAATTAAAAAGCATTACAAATTTGTCACATAAAATGACTATTTATTTATTTTATTACATAAATATTCTTTTTATTAAATACAACATACAAAAATTGAACTAGGAGCAGGTGTGGTGTGCTTGGCGGCATTTATCAAAGAGTGCTAGGTCATCGGAGCGTGCCGCATAGCACTAGTAGAACGAGTGGCCGACAAAAAAATTTGAACCTTAGGTTTATATACATACATATGTATATATATATATATATATATAGTTAATAGATCAAAGTTCGTGTTTTGCGTCACCAAGTCTCGCCAGCCAACAAACAGGTCTACCCTCGTCTATAGATGTTTCACATTAAACGTAAGTTAAAATTTTTTCTAAGACTTTCAAAAATATAGCTTTACCCGAATAACTTAATAAACCTAAGTGCAATGTCTGGTTCCAAAAACTACAATAGGCGCCTCGAAGCTAATAACTTTCTATAGTATAACGGCCAATATACACTTTTGTATTCTTCCTTACGTTCCCTTTCACATGAAAGTGAAATCATCCAACAGTCATTGACACTATGCTTTAACTTAGACGCGTAGGGGATTGTGTATAATTTTTGTATTTTTCTATATAATTAGGTCAAATACTAATAACATATTTTTTAAATTGATTTAGAACGAGCATCGAATGCAGAGTGTTCTCGACAAATATTGCTCCTGTCTAAACAGTCACCTGGTATAGTTCGATTTTTTTCGCGTCACCCCTGTGTAGTAAGATTTAACTGTATTAAGAATGCATTGCGTTACACAAACGTGACTGACAGAATAATGTTATATCTCATTATTACACAATTATTTAGTATTTAATGTATGTGCTAATGTTAATTGATTATAGAAAAATGTGGTCTTTGGAGAAAAACGTGCACTCTGCTCTATAACATTACAAGGTAAAAATATTTTAAAATTACGCATACAGAGGTTCTCAAGTATTGGTAATGTGTCGTAAATAATTAATGTTTCCCAAAGTACATTAAATATTTAGCTATATTTGTTATCTTTCCTAGGTCATCAGACAGCGAATAGCGTACAAATAATGGCAGAGGATTGTAGGGTTTATTATTTATAGTTTTAACAAAAAAAAAAATCGAGACGGTTTAAGGACTGCTGACAAAAGTCAAAACTCAATACAATGACATAAATGCCGGTTCTTTTGAATTGTCATATTATTATAGAGTGAATTTAAATTTAAGAATTTGTTCATCGAAATTATTAACATTAGTGTGGTTTTCATATCTATTGGTACTCGGACCAATAATTATATGCATCTTTATAAAGCCTATTAATCATTCAAACGTATGATGAACTGAAAAATATGAATATTACATATACACAGATCGCTATACTTCGCGTCACAAGTCTGACGCAAGCCGCGCAAACGCATGTCATTACGTAAAATTATAAATTTATCCCCTGCCAAAAAATGTACACACGCGTAAATAATAACTACTTAATCGTAATTTTACACATGTCAGGGGCACAGAATAGAACGTGGGGTGATTTTCATCCGCTCCGGAGAGATAAATCAAATTTAAATGAACGCGAGGAAAATCCAGTAATTTATTATTCCATGTCTTTTAAATGACTGCCCATTTATTTATTACTACCTGACCCGTGCAACTTCGTTTGCACCGAATCGGTTATTACCGGCTTCAATTGTATTTTAAAACGCGAATTTTTTTAATAAACCTAAAACCCGATTGCAGCCACAAATTTCAAACTGTTAATCCAAACTATCAAGGGACTCACTCAAACATATGCCCAGTTGGTATGTGAGCAATCTTTTAAAATAAGTCTAGAAACCGTTCGCAGCATCACTTACCGGGTTCGGTTAAAATCAAAACTAATCTATACATATTGGCGGTTATGTAAAAAGAAGCGTAAGAAGATGAAATATAGCTTAAATTTGTCTGCAATATATAGCGCAAAAAAAATTACCAAATTTCGTCAAGAAAATTAATAACTAAAAATTTTTGACTTTTATCCGTTATGAGAGCCTGGAGCCTGGAGCCAGCCTGGAGAATCACTTGCGCTTCATGGTACAAAAAGTATCCTAGATGTAACTTTATCACTGTGTCAAGTTTCGTCAAAATTGATCCACTACTTTCGGAGTAATACGTGATCAAAGAGACAAACAGACATACAGACAAAAATTGTAAAAGGATTATTTTTGGCTTCTATACTGATAACACCGAATATAATTTTCAAAAAATATGTAATGTACAGATTTGGCCTTGTTACAGTTCTATTAAAAGTATATAGTTTTTGTGCATTTTATAGTATAAACTATAGACCAAAAATTTCGTGTCCGCTGTTAAGTAAACCCTAAAATCGTGGATTTTTAATCGAAATAAGATACAGAACATCCCTATAAACTTTAAAATCGAATCTTCAAAATGGGTAGCCTGGTGAGGCTGTTATAAGACCTTGCTAGGTCAATAGTGTAGACAGTTCGAAAAAAAAAGATTCTTCAAAATGATTCCGCATACGTTTATCGGCAAAAATAACAAAAAATATTTCAATCTTTTTTGAAGTTATACTTCTTTTGGCGTGTTAAGGAAAAATTATGTTAGAAAATTTTTAATATGCGCGCGCACACCACCATAGAATACCTACACCCTGAAGTTAGCTATAGTCAATATTTTGTTTCTTTGTATTTGTAATTTGAATTTTTTTTTTAAACTTTCAATGTATTAAATATCTTTTTTCTATTGTTAGTGTCGTTTTTTTCTACACACGTATAATAAGGCGAAAGATATATTTTTTTAATAAAAGATTTTGGAACGAAGTTCCTTATCGCGCGTTGTGAAAGGGGGCTAGACGGAAAAAATACTTACGAAAAGTTGTAACGACACTTTTTGCTATAGTAAGCTATTGTAAGCTGTGCGGCGTCGCATGTTTCTCTGTCTGTCTCTCTCTCTCTCTCTTATAGAAAGCAAGCCAGATATTTTCATTTCTATTTCGCATTGAACAGTGTGGTTTCGGTTTCGCGACGCTTATTTTGGTTGAGTGTATACAGGTTTTTTGTAAATAATAAATAATAAATAATAAAAAATAATTTAAATAAAATAGAATCCCAAACATATGTTTCCTACTTCAGTTACCACAAGCCAATTATTACGAAAATTGAGCCTACTGATTAAGTTTATATAACATTATATTTGTTAATAATAAAAACAATACTATTATAACTTAAAAAAATAAAATTTTATTACAATTCCTTCACTAATTAATCGAAAGGAACTTCGTTCCATCCGGGTGTCCCTTGACACTTCTCAAGTTTTTTTTATCTACGCGTGTATATAAGTACGCACATACTATTTTTTTTTTTGGAAACCAATCTACCAGATTGTTGCTGCCATTGCTGACTAAATAATAGTATATACAATAGACTATACACTATATACAATAGACTAGATGGAGTTTTTGGCGGGATCTTTGTCTGTCATGTAGTGGATTTTATATTTTATTCATAATCTTGTGTTATTTGACTCTATATCTTGTAAACTTGGTGGTGTTTTACGTAATATAGTTAGTTTATTGTGCATAGGTGAAGTGAATGGAAAATAATACCACGGAACATGAAATTCTGAGATACCACAAAAACTCCCAGAATGGTCTAACAAGGGAGCCACCATCTTATTAGAATATTACACGACGCTTAATATTGAAGCGATCGTACGACGCTTGTAATATTATTGACTACTCGACAATGGCAGTAATAATCTGAAAGATTGAATGCCAAAAATAAAGTGAAAAAAAAAAGACTAGATAATAATCTTACGTAAAATTTCAATGTACTAATGTATTAACATGATGGCGGTCCCGTGTTAGAAGTCTTTTGGTGGCATCTCAATATTCATGGTCTGTGGTTATTATTTTCCATTCACTTCACTCATGCACAATAACCGAACTAATATTACGTAAAACACCACCAATATTACAAAATATTGTATCAAATAACACAAGACTCCGAATAAAATATAAAATCCACTCCATTACAGACTAAGTAAAATCCCGCCAAAGCTCATTTCAATCTTTTTCTATCTTTTTTTGGCAAGCAATCTTTTAGATTATTATTGTCATTCTCGTCTGGTTTTTTTTTAACTTTATTTTTGGCAATCAATCTTTCATATTATTACTGCCATTGTCGCGTAGTCAATAATATTACAAGCGTCGTGCGATCACTTCATATTGCGTCGTGTGAGTCAATATTCTAATAAGATGGTGGATCTCTTGCTAGAACCTTCCAGGGAGTTTTTGTGGCATCTCAGAATTTCATGCTCCGTGGTATTATTTTCCATTCACTTCACTTATGCACAATAAACTAACTATACTACGTAAAACACCACCAAATTTACAAAATATAGAGTGAAATAACACAAGATTATGAATAAAATATAAAATCCACTACATGACAGACTAAAATCCCGCCAAAAACTCTCTGTTTTAGCATAGATCCATACTATTTTCTGGTTTCTGTTGTTTTTTCGCTACTTATGAAAAGGCAAAGGTATCTAGACCATGCAGCCAAGTCAAACGTCAAATTCTTAGACAAGTAAACAAGTATGATATCTCTTACAGTTAGACGTTTAGCTTTATGGTCTAGATGTTCAATTGATGTATTTGATCTGCCTCTTTGAATAAACAAGCTATACGGTTATAATAAAGAGGTTAAGTGTATTTGTTTGTGGGTGGTAAGCCCTAGAACTACTTGTCCGACTCAGATGATTTTCTCATTCCTGACACTATGCGACATGGTCATTTTTTATTGTTTTTTATTATAATTATTCTAATAATAAAATAAAATAATCTATACCAATATTATAAAGAGGTAAAGTTTGTGAATTTGTATGGTTGTAGGGGGTAATCTCAGAAACTATTGGTCCGATTTGAAAAATTCTTTCAGTGTTATATAGCTCATTTGTCGAGGAAAGTTATTATTTATAGTGATATATCATCACGCCAAGAGCAATAGGAGCAATGACTAATGTTTCGAAATCGTTTATATTTCCTCTTAAGAGCCTCCACTGCGTGTTAGGGTTAGCCAAAAGTAACTATTCCCCGGACGAAGTCGCGGGTAAAGGCTAGATTAATATATAAAGAACATATATAAAGGAGTAAGGAGTCAGGAGTAAGACTGGTTCTGGACTGGTTTATTCTGATATCACAAATAACTCATATATACTGTAACGAACAGTTAACATCAGGAAGTCACAGTATGAATGTTATTTTATAGCATATAATAAACTGCCCATGTTTTAGTGAGTACATGCGGAGAAAGTGAATTTTATTTGGCTTGTATGTATTAAATTATATGTATATGAGAATACTTATTTTTTTTTAATATCATACGAGGCAAACAAACAGGTGGGGCACCTGATGTTAAGTGATCACAGTTGTCCATAGTCACTAGCAACACCAAGGCAGTCGCAAGTGCGTTGTGAGCCTGTATTTGGGGGGAGGGGGAGGTTACGGACGAGAGGGAGAGGTGATGGGAAGAGAGGGCGATGTGGGCCTCTGGCGCTCTCACTGACCAAACATTTTACATCCGTAACGCACGCACAAACGTAACGCAAATTAAAACGAGAACGTCAGAAGTTAATATAATTCTAGAATGTGACAGCCCTATTTAAATAAAATTGATCCAATGACATACATTACAATGTTAGAACGTAACTTAATAAATAGGATTGTCCAAGAATAGTGTAAGACAGCGCAAAATGGATTAGAATTGCGAAGACAATGTTGCACTTTCGGATCATATTACCTATATGTTGTGCCTGCAACTTCGTCCGCGTTCTGTGAAACCTTAATTCAAAAAATGGTGAATAATGAAGTCGCGTCGCCATTACAAATGCAATAACTTTTGATAGACTAAATCGATTTTAATAAAACCAAGATTAAATGTTACTCACGGATATGTTTTATGATTTTTTTTATATCATAGGAGGCAAACGAAAATGTGAGTCACCTGATGTTAAGTGACCACCATCATCCATAGACGCTTGCAATACCAGGGCAGTCGCAAGTGCGTTACCAGCCTATGTTGGGAGATGGGGAGGAAGAGAAGAGGAGGAAGGTGAGGAGAGGTGGGCGTCCGGTGTTCTCACTGACCGAACGAAACAACAATGCAAGCACTGGTACTTCACGTTGGTTTTCTGTGGTCGGGTGGTAGTACTCCGGGCGAGCCGATACATTCATGCCAAAGGCAGTGTGGCTCTACCACCTACAATGTTTTATCATGACTGAAGTACTTTAGCAGTGAGACGTTTTCAAATAAACAGACAGACAGACATTTTTAAAAATGATTGAAGTGTACTTTATTACTTATTGAACTGACAATGCTATTGACCTGGCAAGGTCTTAACAGCTTCACCGGGCTACTAAGGCGAGAGCTTAAGGCACTCAGCCGATTTTATTTGGGCAACTAGCTTTCGGGTGCACGGCACACCTCGGCTTTGGCTGTTGCCTGTTTCATGAAATTCGCGATTTATCTTTTTTTTTTATTAACGTGGAGAAATCCCTACGGATACCCACCCTCCCGGGGGAGAAAGTGGGTTATGTCTAACTTGCACGAATTAAAACCCCACGGTGTACCATCCGCCGCATTGTAGGAGTGGCCAGGGATCGTTACTACTCTCATCCTGAAAACCAGGCCTGCGGCAGCCTTACAAGGTAGTCGCCAAGCTCCGTACTAATAGGGAGGCAAGCTGGGTAAATAGCCAGCCGCTTCCCCTCGTAAGCCGAACCTGTGCAATGATGAGTTTGGCCCCTCGACCCGTTCCCTCAGGCTCGGCTATGGTAGCGGAAGGTGTTGGATGTGCCATTCACTCCTCCTGCCAGCCCTCTCCTACCAGAGGGGACCTCTTAAAGCTTACGGAATCTCTTCACCGCCTCCTTCTGCGAGATGACCTCCTCGCAAAAGGAAAATTCGCGACCTATCTGAGTTAACCTAAGCTAAACTACGTATTCATACTCATATGAGTTATTGAAACAGGTACGTGTACCAAGTATACATACCTCAACAACTCCATATACTGGATACCTTTGGGAAGGGTTTATAATAAAGCAGACGGATGCTGGTCTCTCTCTCTCTCTCTCTCTCGCTTTGACGATTAGTCTCGCAAGGTAGTGGACTCAGCTTTCCTTTATTTTCTTCTCCAATTCGCTCTGTCCTTGATCTGACGTTTATTTTTTGTATTCCTTCATATCCTTCAACACTACACAATTTGTTTTGGGTTGCCTCTGGGTCTTTGATTGGGAACGGACAGTTCCATTGGTAAAGTCCCTACTTAGACAGGTTTCTTAACATACCATGGTACCCTACTTTCTTGAATCTTACCCGCAATATTGCGCACTTCTAGGCTGACTCACATGTATTCCTTGCGGATTTTATAGAGCCGAGTTATGACGCTCACACACGGTAACAAAGAATCTAAGCGGATGTTAATATGAAAATAAATTGAAAATAATGCGTTTAAGTAGCTCTTCCGGGTAAAGTTTCACGGAATTACGAACATTTGTGTCGACCCGCAGTGAACTCTTCTCAAGTAATTCTCTATATTAAAGTTGGCAACACTGTTCGGAACGTAACTTGTAAGTACATATAACTTCGTAAGTTGTCCCGGTGACACAGTCTAACCCCCTTACGTTATAGACAGGGTGTCGCGTCGCTACGTTTTATGAAGCGATATTAAAAAGTAATTGATTTTGTTATTTAATAATCAATTGATGAATTCGTTTGTATATATACTAATATTTTAAAGAGGTAAAGTTTGTGAGTTTCTGACGTTGTAGGGGGTAATCTCAGGAACTACTGGTCCGATTTGAAAAATTCTTTCAATGTTATATAGCTCATTTATCGAGGATGGTTATAGGCTATATATCATCACGCTAAAACCTATAGGAGCGGAGCAGCAATGAAGATTGTTTCAAAATCGTTTTTTTTTCTTTTGAGAGATTCCGCTGCGTGTAGTGTCAGCCCAAAATAACTATTCCACGCGAACGAAGTCAGAAGCTAGTATATAGATATTATGGCTTTGTATATAACAATATATATTATGGATATCTCAATGTATTCTAATTATTGGAATTATTTATGAGAAACCTTGCAAAAACTTGTTCGATAAGGTCTGTTTGACAACTGCGTTATTTCGCATGAGAAGTCGTGCATTCGTGCATAATTACCACCGTTTGTATTATGTCGCATAATTTCACTTATGCCTCCAAGATAATACATATATAATGAACTAGCTGTTCTTGCGACTTCGTCTGCGTGGAATAGTTATTTTTGGCTAACGCTAACACGAAGCGGAAGCTCTCAACAGGAACAAAAACCCCGATTTTGAAACATTATACATTAGTGCTCCGCTCCTATTGGTCTTAGCATGATGATATACAGCCTATAACCTTCCTCGATAAATGAGCTATATAACAGTCAAAGAATTTTTCAAATCGGACCAGTAGTTCCTGAGATTACCTCCTACTACTTCACAAACTCGCAAACTTTACCTCTTTATAATATTAGTTTTATTATAGACAAATATTGTTTTTAAGTAAATAAGAATTACATTCCTTTGAAAGTTAAAATGAATATCATATAGATTTATTTTTATGCACATTTTTTTGGCTGAGACGATGCATTGTCACACACAGGGACCTTCTCTTGTCTTGTAAATGACAGAGGTTAGTAGACAGTTAGGCACCTGTCTGCCAATTAGTGTCCATCTTTTAGTAAGGAACAACGATTTTAGTATTCATATATAATACTAACGGGCTCGACAGCCGTTATCTCGCCCTGACATTGATATATATAAACCCAAGATGCACAGTTAACGTCTCAAACCCGTCCGCATAAAATGAGTGCACAATTGAGAATCGTGCTCTCATTTCAAATCTTCTCTCGTCAATTGCCTCTTTGAACTTTTGATGTGAAACGGGTAAACGGGTATTGACGTGGCGAGTATGTGAGACGTGGCGACGCGCTGCCATGTACAAGCGACTGTATACAATATCTTGCCGTATAGTGTAATTTTTTTTTTTTATATCAAACGAGGCAAACGGACTGGTGGGTCACGTGATGTTAAGTGATCACCACCGTCCATAGACACTAGCGACATCAGGGACGTCGCAAGTGCGTTGCCAGCCTGTATATGGGAGAAGCGGGAGGGGAAGGAAAGGGAAAGAAGGAAAGAGGAAGGGACGTGGGCCTCCGGCTCTCTCTCTACCCCGGAGGATCCGACCCATTCATGCTGAAACCAAAAATAGCTTCAGCGGGGCTATACCACCTACAATTCGAGATTCCGATAATTCGAGATTCGTTTGAGTCGACCGATTTCGATGTTTCACATCTGTCCGGTCCTATGACGGCTCATTTTTTTTACACTACTTTGTAAAAAAAACTGTAAAGAGTTCGCGTAAGGTTGAATTGGCAAAAACATAAGTTTATGGTATAACTATAATTACTTAGGGGTATCGGTGAGTTTTTGGGGACAGTTTTGAGCGCTACTTTTATCGAGACTGTGCATCCTGAGTTTTTAGAAAACAATGCACCTTGATAATAAAAAACCTTTCCAGATTATATACCTTCGCTATGAATAACTTTGTCTTCTGCTGAAAGCCGCATGAAAATCCGTTTAATAGTTTTTGAGCTTATCGCGAACAGACAAACAGACATGGTAGAGGATTTTGTTTTATAACATGTCGTGATTAGTTGCGTCTGCGTTATCCAACGCATGCATACTACACCGCTTACCCCATTTCTCCATAGCACTAATATTCACATACATCACTGAATGAAAAACACTTATACAATTCGCAATTTATTGCTTACTAGCCTTTGCCCGCGACTTCGTTCGCGTGGAATAATAATAATAATACTTTGGGCTAACGCTAACACGCAGCGGAAGCTTTCAAGAGGAAAAAAAACCCGATTTGTAAACATACTTCATTGGTGATTCGCTCCTATTAGACTTAGCGTGATGATATATAACCATTCCGCATATCGAATCTCCGTTTTGCAGACGACATACTTCTAATTAGTAGCACAATGCTTGATCTCCAAGACATGGTACAAGAGCTTCACCATGCTTCTCTTATGGTTGGCCTCAGGATGAATATGTCCAAGACAAAGGTTATGGACCAACATTTCGGACGACTTATAGTCGAGTGTGAGGGTTGGAGGTGAGTCACTAGAAATAGTTAATAATTACATTTTTTTTTTTTTTTTTTTTTTTTTTATTGAAGCACGACAAAGTGACTGCACTGTGCCTGATGGTAAGCATAGTACAATCCAAAAACAGTGGCGACCACCGAGAGACAGATTATCCGTCGCTGCTCGCCGCTGTCATGCCGGCAATAATGAAGAAAGTCACCAGGTACTGGATATGCACAGGCTGATCCCGAAACGCGACGCGCAGAAGCAGGTCACTATGACGGGCTTTTTCGCCATGTACATGGTGGTTGCGACCCAGTCGGGCTGTAAAACCCTACCACCCCGCAAATATATATAAATATACCTGGGGCACTGTTTATCCTTTAGCAGAGAGCATCGATACAAGGAGATCAATAGACGCATTCAGTTAGGCTGGTCTGCTTTCGGTAAACATGATGACGTTTTCAGGGATCGAAAAATGCCACAATATCTGAAGAGCCGTCATTTAACCAATGTGTTCTGCCCACAATGACGTGTGGCGCCGAAACATGGACGCTCCCAAAGGAAAGTATGCACAAAATGAGGGTTGCACATCGTGCCATGGAGCGTGCCATGTTGGGCATCAACTTGAAGGATAGATTCAAAAACACGGATATCCGAAATAACACGAAAGTACAGGACATCGGTGTACGTATTACCCAATTGACGGCGTTGGGCAGGACACTTGGTCAGATGTGGTGATGGCAGGTGGAATAGATCCTTGACTGAGTGGTGGCCGAGAGAGGGCTGGCGAAGTGTGGGAAGACCAATGGCAAGATGGGTCGACGACATCGTAAATCTTGTGGGAAAAACCTGGACAAGACTGGCGCAGAATAGAAAAGAATGGCGTAAAAGGGAGGAGGCTTATACCCTGCAGTGGGTCGAGAAGAGCTATCCATGATGATGATGATATAACCATTCTCGATAAATGAGCTATATAACATTGAAATAATTTTTCAAATCGGACCAGTAGTTACTGAGATTACACCCTACAACGTCACAGGATTTACCTCTTTATAATATATAGATAACTTCATATTATGCTAGGTTTTTTTCTCCGCTTCGTATTTACCCTATGTTTTTTCCTGGACTTTTCTTTTATACCAAAGGAAGCAAACGAACAGGCGGGTCACCTGATGTTAAGCGATTATCCGCCGTCCATACGACACTAGCAACACCAGGGGAGTCGCAAACGCGATGCCAGCCTGTGTTTGGGGTAGGGAGGGGAAAGGAGATAAGGAGATGAGGTGGGTCTCCGGCGTTTTCACTGACCGAACGAAACGCAATAACGCAAGCACTGTTACTTCTCGTGTGTGTGTCTGTTTTTCCGGTGGTACTACCCTGGGCGAGTCGACCCATTCATGCTGAAACCAGTAATAACTTCAGCGTGTCTCTACCACCTACAAAAGTAGTATAGACAAGGGAGGCATAGTTCAGACAATAAATATATGCATATTTCATCTACTCGGCCCGAATAAATGACTAGAGTATTTGCAAAGGAAGTAAATCATTATATTGTGTCCTCCATTCTAAATTACTGATTCCATTCCGACCATTGAGTTAACATCATTACTGAATACGACACCCATCTGTTCGTTGACTCCTATGATATAAAAAAAAAATAATTAAAAAGAGGTAAAGTTTGTGACGTTGTAGGGCGTAATCCCAGAAAGTATTAGTCCGATTTGAAAAATTCTTTCAGTGTTATATAGCTCATTTATCGAAAATGGTTATAGGATATATATCAATCACCACGCTAAGATCAATAGGAGCGGAGCACCAATGAAGAATATTTTAAAATCGGTTTTTTTTTCCCTGTTGAGAGCTTCCGCTGCGTGTTAGCCCAAACTAACTATTCCACACGAATGAAGTCGCGGGAAGAGGCTACTTGTATATAAAATAATTGATGGTTATAATAAACTAGTTCTAGTTCGCAACTTCTTATCTTTGCCGTACCGTGAAGCTGTATAACAATCTCCCGGCTAGTGTGTTCCCTCCTTCCTATAACATGGGGTCCTTCAAGCGTAACGTGAAGAGACATTTACGCAGGCCGGCATGACAACGGCGTCCGCCGAGGGATGGCGTGTCTCTCGGTGGTCGCCGTATCATTAAAAAAGTACTGTGCTCACCATCAGGCACTGTGCAGTCACTTTGCTGAGCTACAAAAAAAAAAAAAAAAAAAAAAAACAAGGTGGCCCACGCAACTTCGTCTGCGCGAAATCAGTTACTACCGGTTTCATTTGTATTTCCTAACGCAAAAAATATGGAACCCGATTGCAACGACACCTACCATTTCCGATGGTGAATACAAACTATACTGAAACACTCACCTAGTTGATAAGCGAGAAATCTTCTTAAATAAGTGTAGAACCCGTTACCAGCACCATATATAGGTTCCAATTGAGATAAAAACTAACATATATGTACTGTCATGTAATTGTAGGTGGTAGAGCCACGCGGAAGCTATTACTGGTTTCAGCATGAATGGGTCGCCTCGTCCGGGGTAGTACCACCCGACACACAGAAAACCGACAGTTTCGTTCGGTCAGTGACACCAATATACAGACTGGCAACGCACTTGCGACTCCTCTGGTGACGCTAATGTATTTGGACGGCGGTGATCACTTAATATCAGGTGACCCACCTGTATGTTTGCCTCCTTTAATGTAAAAAAATCAAAGGGCGCTAGGTCGTCGGTGCGTGTCGCGTAACGCTAGAATACCGAGTAGCCGATAAAACAGTTTGAATCTTATAGTTATACAGATAGGGTTGAAAATGTTTTTGAGTATTTCGTTAATAATACAAAGTTCATGTTTTGCGTCGCCACGTCCATAATCAGGTTTACCCTCCACCTATAGATGTTTGAATGAATACTTTATTGCACTTTTTGTTTGTACACTGGCGAGCTTAATGAAATGAAAATCAAATAGTTTTATAGTTAGTGCATATACATAGGTCAAATATATACATAAATAAAAAAAAATTAACTAACATAAATGTACTCATATACATACATACACATCAAAAAGTTTGTAAATGTTTAGTGCCACATACCCTTTGCTTATCTCTGTACGGATAAAGCTTAGTGATAGATAGTTCAATTTTATGCCTACAATAATGTGTTACTGTCATATGTTCTCGAACAGCGCTTCGCCGACCTCGATGTTGGTTGAGGATGCTCGAGTAAAAACTATGTCATAATCGTTAAGGCTAGGCGTACACTTGCGATTTTTAAAGTGAAACCTTCATTAGGCGTGTTGAGCGGTATTTTTGGCAGGAGATAAATCTATAATTTCGCGTCATGACATGTTAATAAACGTGATGAATTACATTGCGTTAGCTTGCGTAATATTGGTATTTCGTATTAAACTTGTGCAGCCCATCCTCTATATCTATACTAATATTATAAAGAGGTAAAGTTTGTGACGTTGTAGGGGGTAATCTCAGGAACTACTGGTCTGATTTTAAAAATTATTTCAATGTTATATAGACTATTTATCGAGGATGCTTATAGGCTATATCATCACGCTAAGATCAGTAGGAGCGGAGCACTAATGAACAATGTTTAAAAATCGGGATTTTTTTCCTTCCGCATTTTTAGCTTAATAAACTAATAAACTTTACAAAAAAGTATAAAATTATTATTCGGAGTGCCAATAGACGTGAAAGAGAGCCTATTATAATAGTACAAATTATAAAATTTAAATAATTCACACTACAATTAATTTAAACATTTAAAAGAGAACACAGTTTAAATTTCATTGTTTTGAGATTTTACTTCTGCCGGTGGTCCTTATGACTGGTTCGATTTTAATGTAAAACATCTATAGGCGCGGGTAACCCTGTTTGTTGGATTGGCGTGACGTGACGACGCAAAACTTTGCACTATTAACTATATTCTCAGAAACATTTGCAACCCTAGCTGTCACAACATAGAATCAAAGTGTTTTGTCGGCGTCTCGTTCTACTAGTGTTAATCGGCACGCGCCGAAGAGCTAGCGCCCTTTGAAAATGCCGACAAACACACCGCGCCTGCGCCTAATTTAATTTTTATATAATAAAAATGAATATTTATGTAACAAAATAAATAAACAGTCATTATTTTACGGAACAAATTTGTAATACTTTATCTTTTCATTATGCTATAGTGGATTTGTGTTGTAATCTGAGCTTTTATGCATATAACTTATACAAAACAATTTTGATGTTTCACATTTGCCAGGCGTCCCGTGATTTCTCAATTTTTTTATGTATTTTCATCTGTGCATAAAATACGCTAGGTAATAAACGCCGCAGATGAAGCCACGGGTATGAGGTAGTTTATTAATACAGTTACAATGTATTAGTGAAACGCGTGTGTATACACGGCCTAATCTTGAACACAGCATTGCGCCACAGTTTGGCGCACTCGGCAGGCCGCGGCACACTAGCGCAATACGACATTGGCAGGTATGCCAATTAATTTTACGTGTATAATTTGTTACATTTAGTTCGACCAAACTCGACCTAATGTCAAGGCGATCTGTATTCACTGCTTTATTAAGCCGTCTTTATCTAGAAACATCGTTATTATGTGTGACAACATCGCTCTAGTGACAGTTCGTGAACGGAGTGTGTAGCTCTTGTATTTTTTGGTCTATTAAAAAAAGTTGTGTGGAAGACATTCTGATTAACTTTTAGGTGAATGAGATGGATGTGTTACGACTGTGTTAGGTATAAGGTATTAGGTTCCATGCGGATGGAGTCGCAGGGACAGCTATTGTATAATTTTAATTTAGAAAAATTACTTCTTGATCTTGAGATCTTGGACTTAAAAATCAGCCGAGGTGTTTATACGATTTATGAAACATGTTTCACCATTTAGCCTAGAGCAGTATTTCCCAAACTTTTAATTATATTTCAAAAAATTTTATGCCACCTTCCCCTCATACATAATTTTTATCCTTTAAAATTTGTTTTGTTCCCCTAAGAAATGTAAATAATAAGTTTTAGAAAGAAATCACTTTGAATTTTTTATCAAAACATCGTAAGTAAAATTTCAAAACATATAATGAAAAACTTACTGGACTTGACAACTCAATTATCCAGTTGATATTTTGGTAAAGTCAAACGAAATTATACCTAATCATTATTCACAGCATTTTTTTTTTAATAATTTGCCTTTTTTGTTAAATTTATCACCGATATCTAGCATTGCATTTAAATAACCCAAACCGAAAGGGTTAAAGTTGTGTCGATTCCATTTTTAAATTGCCCACCTTAACTATGAAATTGCCCCCCTGTGGGGCGTGGACCCCACTTTGGGAAATACTGGCTTAGAGAATAAATAGCTAACTGTATCATATCAACGATCTATGAAATTATGTTGAGTTCCGGAACGATAGTACGCGATTTATCCGGGCCCTCTGCGGTATACCATTGTCTTAAACTATGCGCTGATGAACCTGTTGCACAACGTTATTTGGACCAACCATCAGGATGACGATCAGAGTTGTCCCAAATACACTCTTTTGATCGTTCATTCCCCTCCAATTGCCCGAGTGATATTTTGTTTCATAGTTTGACTTTTTAACCTCTGTGTTCGGAAAAGTTAGCCTTTTTTTCTCACGAGAGAATCTTCTTGGATTGCTACTGAGTCGGGTAGAATAAGTGAGAATGCAAGATTTGTGTTGACTAAGGCTGTTCGGTGTTCTCCTTGCACCTGCTTCTATAATATCTCTAACTGACCTAGCAGGTGTTGGGCCATCAGCAAGGTCTGAAGGTCTGAAGAGGGAATGCCTTGGACCCTTCCTGACGAACTGGTGGAAGGCACAAGTCCCATTCTCCTTTGATCTCTCGTGAAACTATTTTTCTGGCAACTGATTGATTTTGACAGAAAATGAAAATCTCGAGAAATATCGATGTTAGAGATTTGGTTTGAGTTACTTATTTGAAGAAAATTATAGTTCCTACAAATGCCTTATCTACTTTTTCCCTGTAGAATCAGTTATTAATAGAATAATAACAAAAGACAAGAAATTTCTACAAGTTTTGATTTTAGTGACCTGTACCGCCTCATCGGTGTGAGTTACGGTTAAATCTCAATAGGCAATATTATAGAGCGCTCATTCTCGTGTAATTCTTAAGTTCATACGATGTAATAGCATAAAGTGACTATGAGTCTAAAATTAAAAATTATATGTATCAAAGTTTCCGTGTATTTTATACTAGTTTCTGCCCGCGACTTCGTTCGCGTGGAATAGTTACTTTTAGGGTAACGCTAACACGCAGCAGAAGCTCTCAAAAGGAAAACAAAGTATGTATACTTATATACACGCGTTAGAAGTTATACTTCTTTGGCGTAATAAGATAAAAATCTTTTCAAAAATTTTATCTTATTCTACGTTTGTAGAAGAAACGACACTAACAATAAAAAAAGGTATTTAATACATTGAAAGTTTTAATACAAAGAAATATAAAGAAACAAAATGTTGACTATAGCTAACATCGGGGTGTCGGTTATTCGGCGTAAAAAATTACTATCATCATCTTTCCCTAACGCGCCAAAAGAAGTATAACTTCAAAAACCGATTTTGAAACATTCTTCACTGTTGCTCCGTCCCTCTTAGTCTCAGCTACAGCCTTCCTCGATAAATGAGCTATCTAACACTGAAAGAATTTTTCAAATTAAACCAGTTGGTACTGTATTTCGCGCGATCAACTAAACAAACCAACAAACCAACAAACAAACAAACAAACAAACAAACAAACAAACAAACAAACAAAC
>JACEII010000135.1:641702-695014 GCA_014332785.1 Antheraea mylitta
AAACAAACAAACAAACAAACAAACAAACAAACAAACAAACAAACAAATCTTCAGCTCTATAATATTATAGTATAAATGGAAAATCTACTCACGCTCTAGGAGAGTATCTACTTAGTGTTAAAAAGGCTCGAATTTTAAGGTTTTTTTTAAATATATTCCAACAAAATTTCGCTTCGGAACTGTATAGAATAATAGTCGTTTAAAAACTACTCCAGTATATATACCAATCGAAAGCTTAGACACTCGCAGTATTCTAGGATATCACACTTCATGATCACATTTAAGACGAAATAATTATACTAAAACAAATAGTAACAAACAACCAAGAAAACCTAAGATAAAGTTAAGATAAAGACTTCCAGAAGTATAGCTACAAACGTGTAAATAAAATAATAAACATAAGTGCAATAACCGGTGCCAAAACTACAATGGGCGACCCGGAGCTAATAACTTTCGGCAATAAAACGGGAAATAAACCCTTTTGTTTTATTCCTGACGTTCCTACGTTCCTTTTCAAATGAAAGTAAAATCACTCGATGATACATTGACACTGTGCTTTAATATAGACGCATAGAAAATTACATATAATTTTTGTATTTTTTTAGATAATTAAATTAAATATTAATCACCTTTTTTAATTGATTTAGAACAACAATTGAGAGCAGAGGTTCCTCTAGAAATATTACTATTGTCCAAACAGTCACCTGGTGTATATATAGTAATGGTTGTATCGGTAAATTGTCGAACACCATCGGGAAATGTATAGGGAAAATACGTAAATATTTATTTCTTCTTGTAGCGTATACCTACATATAAATTTAAAAAAAAATGTTCGCTACTGACCTTCAAAACGTATTCAAAGATATTGACAAGATTTATATCGTCATACGGTGGACTTTTCAAATTTTTAAGTAGTTTACCTACTACATATTACGCTTTTCCATAACAGCTAAGTAGCAACGATGAAATTTAACAAATATAAATTAAAAAAATGGTAAAAGTGTACATATTGTAGATGTAAGGTGTGTGAAAAGTAAAGATTTATAAACAGGCTTTTCATTTCGCAAATGGTATGAAAAAAAATTAACTATATCCAAAAAAAAAAAATAAAGAGAATTGGTTAACAAACAGAGGAGATAGTACTGAACTGAATTCTTTTAGTCTATTTCAATATATTTTTTTATTATTTGATTAGATTTAGATTAGTACTCAAAACAGATTAATTCATAATAATTTGCATCGGCGGAGTGGTTACGTAGAAATTGCTTTTTTTAATAATCGTGGATTCGAACCTTTTCTAGAACCAAAAAGGTTTTATTTTTGTAACATTTTTTGTACCAGTAGCTGTTATCCGTTATTGCTATTTTTTAGTTATTTTTAAAATAACAGTCCTGGCATGGTCAACTAGATTTTAAAAAATATATAAAACAAATGCTAAATCACATTTCGAAATCGATCGACTCGTTTGTTTTATGCACGCGTGAACGGTCGCGGTCGTGATTGCTCCGTTCTTTCGTCGGAAAGAATTTTTATTTAATTCATTTTTGGTATTAAATTCCAAGATATTATGTCGGTGCATACTATTCCTTTGGTAACACCTTTCATCCGAGGTCCGAGGTTCCCGTATAGAAAAAGTGAGTACATCTAATTTCCTAGAAATTAATTTTAGCCGTCGGTTTAATTTGAAAATGTTTCTATTGTGTGTTTTTTTTTAACTTTCTTTTTGGCAATCAATCTTTCAGATTATTACTGCCATTGTCGAGTAATCAATAGTATTACAAGCGTCGTACGATTATAACAATATCAAGCGTCGTGTCAATCAATATTCTAACAAGATGGTGGATCTCTTGTTAGAACCCTCCAGGGAGTTTTGTGGCACCTCAGAATTTCATGCTCCGTGGTATTATTTTCCATTCACTTCACTTATGCTCAATAAACTAACCATATTACATAAAACACCAGCAACTTTACACAATATAGAGTCAAGAAACACAAGATTATGAATAAAATATAAAATCCACTACATGACAGACTGAAATCCCGTCAAAAACTCTCGTTTCTATTGTTGTAATATTGATTACTAGCCCCTGCCCGCGACTTCGTCCGCATAGTGATAATTAGTTTGGGCAAACGCTAACACGTAACGAAAACTCTCAAGAGGAAAAGAATCCCTATTATGATACATTTTTCATTGGTGGTCCGCTTCTATTGGTCTTAGCGTGATTATAAATAGCCAATAACCATTCTCGGTAAATGAGCTATATAACACTGTAAGAATTATTCAAATCGGACCAGTTGTTCCTGAGATTACCCCTTACAACGTCACAAACTCACAAACTTTACCTCTTTATAATATTAGTATAGACTAGCGACCAGCCCCGGTTTCGTGCGGTTATAATGGAGGAAAATGGCATCTCGATGTGTTTAGACGATTTAGATTCTTTTTCTTTTACAATTTATCAAGCATATCTACAGATAACAATTTCTTTTCCTTTGCTTGCAAATTAATGTTGTAAAATCTCTTAAGATATTTATTAAAATTATATGCTTTAAAAGGCAAACCTGTTCTTCATAAAACGCCTAATATAACTAAAATATTTGCATCTTTTTTAATATGCGCAAGTCCGAACTTTGGGTACATTCGTAGCGGATAAAAAGATCGACAATTAAACATTGAATCGTTTTGCTCTTGCGATGTACTTCAGTTCAAGGAACGGTAATAAATATTAATAATTATTAAATACGTTGTTAGTAATTGCGTGACCATCCAGATTCGATTACTATGGTCGGTGACCCCGAAAAATCTAGGGTTCCATAAATTAACACTTTTTACAATCCACTGAAAGTGACGTCTCGTATTGGAGTTGTGACTACTAAGAAATATATGCATATACTAGCTTTTGCCCGCGGCTTTGTACGCGTTGATATAGATTTGATTAATTAGTAGTGGTAAGGCCACGCTGAAGCTATTATTGGTTTCAGCCTAAATGGGTCGGCTCGTCCGGGGTAGCACCACCTTCTCACAAAAAACCGACGTGAAAAACATTACTTATATTGTTGCGTTTCGTTCGGCCAGTGAGAGCGCGGGAGACCCATCTCCCCTCCCCTCTGTTCTCCTCTTCTTTCCCGTCCCCCTTTCTCTCCATTCCCACAAACACAAGCTGGCAACGCACTTGCGACTCCTCTGGGGTTGCTAGTGTCTATGGGCGGCGGTGATCGCTTAACAACAGGTGACCCGCATGTTCGTTTGGCTCCTATATGACATAAAAAAAATATCTCGGTACGTGCTTTTATTATAAGTACCCTGTTTACTTCGTTATAGGCCGGACAAAGTGTATGCAAATTGTCACGATGACGGCTTGAGTAGTTACGATGTGAATAAGTAACAGACCGTCATTTTTGCAATTAATATTAGTGAGGATCTTCATGTACTTTATATTTAAATATATTCTATATAATATTTCCAGTACTTTTAGTGTGATGTGTGTACAATGACGAACCTCTATCATTTTTTTTATGTAGATAGAAGATAGTTAGTTGCTGTAATTTTTTCTGTCTGCAGCTACCACACATTGAGTGAAACATACTCCATTTTACAGGCAGTTTATACTCGACCATTTAAAATCACCTGTCTCCTACATTCTCAGTGCATTATGATTTATATTCTGCAATCTATATCTATACTAATATTATAAAGAGGTAAAGTTTTTGAATTTGTGAGTTTGTGACGTTGTAAGCGATAATCTCGGGAACTACTGGTCCGATTTGAAACATTCTTTCAGTGTTAACATAGCTCAGTTATCGAGAAAGGTTATAGGCTATATACCATCACGCTAAGACCAATAGGAGTGGAACACCAATGAAGAATGTTTCGAAATCGGGATTTTTCCGCTTCAGAGCTTCCATTGCGTGTTAGCGTTGACCCAAAGTTACTGTTCCGCAAGGACGAAGTCGCGGGCGGAGGCTAGTAGTTTATAATGGGAAATTATATTGACTGTACGAAACCCTTTATGATTAATGAACTCTATTGAACCTGCGACCCGCGAGGTCAAAATGTCGGGGGTCAATGCGCCTTAAATCTAGAATGCTCTGGCGGGACCACGACGTTTTATGGCTGACCCTGTCTATATGCTCGTGTGTGAAGCGTTTTTATTCACCAGTCATGTGTGTTAAGTATTTTTGTCATATAATGCTGTGTACAATGGATTTTAGTATAATTTTGATAATATAGCTTCCTACTCTGGATATATTATCAAAATAAGAATTACTTTATACAATTTTTTTTTTTTTTGTTGTAGCTCAGCAAAGTGACTGCACAGTGCCTGATGGTGAGCACAGTACAATCCAAAAACAATGGCGACCACCGAGAGACACGCCATCCCTCGGCGGACGCCGTTGTCATGCCGGCCTGCGTAAATTTACGCCCTAACAATGCGTTTAGAAATCTCAAAGCTACCTCCAATCCGGACAAAAAACTCCGTCATCGCGAAGAACCGCCGAGAAACTCGATTGGGTTTATCTATTTAAAATACTTTAGATATTACAATC
This sequence comes from Antheraea mylitta, assembly GCA_014332785.1. NCBI lineage: Eukaryota > Metazoa > Arthropoda > Insecta > Lepidoptera > Saturniidae > Antheraea > Antheraea mylitta. Next base: position 646,251 of record JACEII010000135.1, read on the forward strand.
GTTTTCAGTGGATGCATAGGAGAGGAGTAAATTCCAGACATCCACATCGTTCACATATTAATCCACTCTATAATATCCTTTTGATATCATGACATTTTGACATGGCACTTAAATTTACAGTCCGGCAAATCGGTAACATGCTTTGGGACTTTATTGTTTGAAAACCTAACACTATTACCTAAGAAACTATTGCTGGTTTTGCTAAGTCTGAAACATGGGACGACCGGTTTGTTACAATTTCTAGTAACAATAGTAGTTTTTAACAGTCGAAAATAATGACTACATAGAAATTGGTGTTTCTTTTTTAGGCGCTATTCACCTAGCAAGATCTTAACAGCTTCACCGTACTACGACTTCTACGTCGTTCAATAGATCACAGTGAAAATCGGTATAAGTAGACATTTAAGAACGGAGAATGTGGGGTTTATTAACAGATTAGGCCTCTCGGTAGCGGCTCAAGCCTAGGTCTGTTCCCTCGGAGTAGAGCCCTTGAGTGCACTCCTCGCGCGTTACACTCGCACAAAATCTTACATCACTGCGACAACATTACACATATTACCTCCACAAACGTGCACGCATACACGCTTACATATGAAAGTGGAAGGGTTTTATTTTTTTCCCTTATCGAACTGATAGAGTTTACAAAATTATCTAATACGAAATATATATGAGTTCTTGAGGTATGTAATGTACACATATATGTTTCAACAACTCATATATGTATGAATAGTTAGCTTAGGTTAGCTCGCAAATTGCACGTATCAGGCAACAGGCCAAGCAGAGGTGTGTCGTGCACCCTTGAGCTAGTTGTCAAATAAAATCGGCTGAGTGCCTTAAACACTCGCTTTCTTAGTCCGGTGAAGCTGTTAAGACTTTGCTAGGTCAGTAGCGTATTCAGTTCGAAAAATTAAAAAAGTTTACAAAATGGCTACATTATAAATTGTCGCGAGTTAAATAAAATAAATATGAGCAAAACCTCGAAAAATTACTAAATTGAATTGGTAACAGTATATATTTCGCACCTGATTAAATAATGTTTTATACTGTTGCGTTATAGACACAGTAGATTAATTAATAATTCCACAAGAGTAATTAAGTGTATGAACATATATACGACTACATATTATGTTTTGTTTCATCACATAATTAAATACATTGTTTCTCGAAAGTTCGTACGTTTACTGTACTGTTCCTTGAGATGTCGTTGTGTCTAAAAATCTTCCTATATGTAAGCTTCATTTTGTGAACGATAACGATTTCTGGAATTGACTCCTCTCTGTGCATACACTATAAGCTGTATGATGTATTGGAAGTGTATGTAAAAAAATGTGCCCGATCGAGTTTCTTGCCGGTTCTTCTCGATGACTGGGTTGTTTTCCGAACCGATGGTAGTTTTTGACGTTCATAAGCGCCTTATTAGGGCCTAAACTGAATAAAGTATTTTTGATTTTGATTTCTTAATTTTTAAAAAATACTTTTTCTTTAACTCCCATTAATATATTATTAAATTGTAACTCAGTAACGCTCGCGCAGCGGCTCGAATCTCTCGCTCGCGCCAATAAACGCATGTACGCACATGGCTGTGTTTCCTTTCTACAATGCCTTGGTCACTCATTCGACCCAGGACGGAGGACTATGGAGCTCATGTAAGAAGACAGTCAACACAGAATATACATTGAAAGCCACCGCCCAACACGGGGAAAACACATCCTCCCAAGACCGTAATGGTTACATTAAAATCAAAATGAAGAATTCTGTATTAATTTGTAGGTGTTAATTGGTCTTAGGTTACAGGTTAACCTATTATGTTGATTGGTGGTAGGGCCACGCTGATACTACTATTGGTTTCAGCATTAATGGGTCGCCCCGCTCGGGCTAGTACCACCCGACCCACAGGAAACCCACGTGAAGTAACAGTGCCTGTATTGTTGCGTTTCGTTCAGTCAGTGAGTACGCCGGAGGCCCACCTCTCTTCACCTTCCACCTCTCCTCACCTTCCATCTCTCCTCTTCCCTGTCTCCCCCCGTCCCCAACGCAAGCTAGCAACGCACTTGCGACTCCCCTAGTGTTGCAAGTGTCTATGGACGGTGGTGAACTCTTAACATCAGGTGACCCACCTGTTCGTCAACCAACAAGTCGGTGCCAACCGAAAATCATATCATCTTCATAGGTGTAAAGGCACCGAATTCCAATGCATCTCTAGGTAGCACACATATTCATGTGTTTTATTTAATTTGGTTAATTTGATAAACTATTTATTTTCTGCTTTTTAGTGCCTTATGGGTTTTTGATTAATATTGAAATCGGTTAATTATTTTTTTGAAAATTTTGCTTTATATAATATCGTTACATATTCGCGTTAAACGCAAAAACTAATAAATTTGCATGCAGTCCTCGCCAAAAGAAAGAGTGTTCTATGAGGAAGATTTGAGTATATACATCATATGTCAAAGTTTCTTTTTAATTATCAGGGCGGGACAACGTTCGCCGGGTTTGCTAGTATAATAATAATGATGAAAAGTCTAAACCCTCTAGTTTGTAGATAACAATCTGAAATCTATAAGCAACACCGCCTTAGGAGTTGTAGGCAATAGGTCCTCTTGGGGGAGAGAGTGCGTTATGTCCGATTCGTACGGGCTAAAACCCACGGTGTACGCCTTCCGCTATACTTGGGGTCGCACGAGATCTCTATAGACTTCATCGTGCCGACCCAGCGGTTGGCTCAGCAGCGAAACTGCCGCTGCCGGACGCAGTCTCGTTAGGATACAGCCGTGTACACACCGGCCGTCTCCTCCGTCCGCCGGACCTGTGCAATGGGAAGATAGGCCCCCGACCCACCTTCCCTAGGTCCGGCTACTGTGGCGGGAGGAAGCGTGTAAACTGTCGCTTCCTCCTACCGGTTCTTCATTGACGGAGAGGGTCGCTTAGAGGGTCTTCCTCGCGAACCTTCTCGTCTCGTAGAAGGAGGCCATAGTATTCCACACATCCTCGCTGCCGAGCATGGCCGCAACCACGCTCGACAGCGAGAGGTCCTGTCCTACCACCGCAGCCAAAGCACGACGCTGCTTCTCCCACGCAGCACACTCAGAGTATGCTGTGCGAGGCAATAGGTGCCTACTATTTATGCAACGCGGCTGAAGTGAAGTGATTATTCGTGTATTAAATTTGTCTCTCTTACTATCGGATCGAAAGACACTATCCAGGTAAACCCTATCTGGCCTTACTAACTAGTAACTTCATATGATTCGATAGTTTTCGGTCAATCATCGCACGAGTCTAGCAAGCGAACGGTCCGCTCTGGCCCGTACCGTCGTTTTTAAATAGCCTGTAGTTTCTGGCGTACAGCCAAAACTGAAACGAACTTTTTAAAATGTCATTGACTCTTTGAAATGTAAATAATAATAATTCCATATTAAATCTGTTGTTCTCGTATTTGTTTTTTTTTTATATATATCGACGCCTCGATGTCTGTATCGATTGGAAAGTCACTCGGTTACGATGTATGGTTGAAGTGTGTTACGTTGGCCGTTAGATGGCGTTGATCTTAGTTAGCGTTGATTGTTGTCGTGACAATACAGGCGGTGTGTGAGACGTGGCGACGCGACGCCATGCTCAATCTCTCTTGCCGCACTGAGCTTGCATATACAGTGTTATTTATTCTATATCGATTAAATACAAATTCTATATAAATGTTTCTTGTATAAACAGTCATCTTTTGAAGTAAAACATATATAGGCGGAGGGTTAACCTGATTGTTGACGTGGCGACGCAAACACGAGCATTGCACTATTAACGAAATACTCTAAAAGATTAGCAAACCTATTTGTATAAATATAAGATTCAAACTAGTTAAAGATTTAAGATAAATATAAAATATAGAATTTAAGATAAATATAGAATTTAAGATTCGAAGTAGTTTTGTAGGCCATTCGTTATACTAGTGTTACGCGGCACTAACGCTATGTCATCACGCTAAGATCAATAAGAGTGAAGCACCAATAAAAAATGTTTCAAAATCGGTATTTCTCTTTCTCTTGAGAGATTCCGCTACGTGTTAGCGTTAGTTCAAAGTGACTATTACTGAGCGGGCGAAGTCGCGGGCAGGGGCTAGTTTCGATGAAATATGAAATAATTTTATTTGAATGTTGACAATGCGTGTATTTAGGAAGAAACATTCAACAGTAGAAATTAATAAAGACATGTCTGTAGTCAGTCACAAATTATTAAATATACAACTTTTTACGGTTTATTTCATCCTCAAAGTTTTAGTGTCCTGTACAAGTGTCTTATATAGCCACTAGAGGAAGCGTTAGGTTTTTAATGTTGAACAGAAGTAGCCGCTTGCTCCGTTGAGTACATAAAAATTGCAAAGTTTCGATCGAATCCAAAAAATACATAACATTCCGTGTCTAATGGTCGTAGCACTATCCCGATGAGTTCCCTAGTTTTTGATGTGATCGAGTCTCACAGGAACTATATTCTGTTTTTTCTTAAAGCATACATTACCAGTATATAGATATGTTCCAATAACATATGTACAGGCTGAACAATTAGAGAGTAGCAATATTTATAGAGGAAACTCTACTTTCGATTCTCGATCTAAATCAATTTAAAAATAGGTACCTAATATTTGACCTAATTATCTAGAATAATACAAAAAATATACACAGCCCTCTACGCGTTTATTTTAAAGTACAGTGCCAAAGACCTTCGGGTGATTTCACGTTCACTTGAAAAGGAACTTTTTTTTTTCGATATGACTACGCTATTGACCCAGCAAGGTCTTAACAGCTTCACCGAACTATAGATAGAAAGGGAACGTTAGGAATGATTCACTTGGTTTATTGTCGATTTTATTATCGAAAGTTATTAACTCAGGGTTGCCCATTCGACACCGTTCGTTGTACCGAGATTGTGTTTACTTTTGAAAGTCTTAAAACATATTGGTTTTCTTGGTTGTTTATTAGGATTTGTTTTGATATTATATATGTTAAATTTGACCATGAAATGTCCATATTCTAGAATACTGCGAGCGTTTAATCTTTCACCTAGTAGATTGATATATACAACAATTATAAAAAAAGCATTTTCAGAGTTTATCTAACGGAAACTAATATGTTATATTGATGTAGGAAAATAATATTTGCAATTGTACAATTGCAGGCAAGTCGCCATTCTTCCCAGGCGTGGAGGAGGCGGCAGTGGCGGCGAGCGCTGCAGTTGCCGGCTCACCGGCGGTGCCAGCCGACCAGGCTCAGGATGTCGTCTCCCGACTCAGCGCTGCAGGTCTAAACCCACTATGTTTTTTAGTTAACTACTCAGTACCTAGGCGACCGAGCCTAGCTCGGTTCTTTAAAAAAAAAAAAAAACTGTTAGGTTTGCCACACAAATAGGCAAAAAATATATTTCTTCTGCTGTCACTCGGATTCGAATTGGGGTTACACGGATTTTCGAAGCATCCGATTTCCATCTGAGCTTTTTTTTTTCGAAATGTCTACGCTATTGACCCAGCAAGGTCTTAACAGCTTCACCGGACTACTAAGGCGAGCGCTTAAGGCACTCAGCCGATTTTATTTTGGCAACCAGCTCAAGGGTGCACGGTACACCTCGGCTTGGCTGTTGCCTGTTGCATGAAAAATCGCGACCTATCTTAGCTAACCTAGCTAACTATTCATGTATGAGTTGTTGAAACGTATATGTGTACCAAGCATACACGCCTCAACAACTCCCCCAAATATTTATTATCGGAAAATTGAGAGTTTTTCAGTTCGATAAGGGAAAAAAGTAAACCCTTCCACTTACATGTGTAAGCGTGTAGGCGTGCACGTGTGTGGGGGGTGATCGTGTGGTGTTGTAGCAGTGATGTATATTTATGTGTCACCGTATCGCGCAAGCAACGCACTCAAGGGCTCCCTACCGAGGGATCGAACCTAGGCTTGAGCCGCTGCCGTGGGAGGCCTAATCGGGTTTCCATCTGAGCTATTTTTGCCTTGATAGCGGCGGTGAAATTTACCTTTATATTCTAGCTATAGTTTTTAATTAACTGAAAACTCAGTAAAAAAAGTTTTCTATGAATATAAAATCTAGGTAGATCGATTTATCGTCTCCGAAACTACCTACATACTAAGTTTGACGGAAATAGATGACAACGTTTCCGAGATCCTGAATATATAACAATATAAAAATATACAAGAATAGCTCGTTTAAAGGTATTAGATTATATTTAAAGTTGTCATATCCAGTACAAATTCTTAAACAATGACAACTCAAGTAGACAACATGTTCTCTTGAAATGATGTTTTCTTGGCAACTAATCTTCTACATTATACCAGTTCTTTAAAAAAAAAAAGTTCAAATTTTACCATTTCTAAGGTTCTTTTTTATGCTCATATTTTACATGTTTCAAATTTGAAAATTTTTAAAAATAACGTAAAATATTAGGAGCGTTTAAAATTGAATTCAGGTAATTTTGAAATGTAACGATACAATTAGTGAATGTTTAGAACAGTTGATTCGGAAAGACGGATGACGAAAAGGACGAATGTTGGGTTTTTGGCGGGATTTTAGTTTCTCATGTAGTGGATTTTATATTTTATTCATAATCTTGTGTTACTTGACTCTACATTGTATAAAGTTGGTGGTGTTTTATGTAATATGGTTAGTTTATTGTGCATAGGTGAAGTGAATGGAAAATAATACCACAGAGCATGCAATTCTGAGATGCCACAAAAAGTCCCTGGAAGCTTCTAACAAGCGATCCATCATCTTGTTAGAATATTGATTCACACGACGCTTGATATTGAAATGATCGTACGACGCTTGTAATATTATTGACTACGTGACAATGGCAGTAATAATCTGAACGGTTGATTGCCAAAAATAAAGTTAAAAAAAGGACGAATGTTTAAGATGTTTTTTCCTTCGAACTGATTACCTATACTGTTGACCTGGCAAGGTCTTCACAGTTTCACCGGACTGCGAATGTTTCAGGTCTGTCGATGTGTGTGAGCGCGCTCGGATCGCCGGCCAGATCGTCGCCGGTGTCCGCCGGATCTGAGCACGGCGAGCGTTTCAGTCGGAAGGTGTTTGTTGGTGGCCTCCCGCCGGACATTGACGAAGGTGAGTCTGAGATTTTTTTTTTTTATATCATAGGCCGGCAGGATAATGGTGACCGGCGACGGATAGTGTGTCGATCGGTGGTCGCTATTATTTTTGGATTGCACTGTGCTTACCGTCAGGCATAGTGCAGTCGTTTTGCCGTGCTACAATAAATAAAAAAAAGGCAAACGAACAGATGGGTCACCTGATGTTAGGTGATCACCACCGTCCATAGTCACTTGCAACACCAGGGGAGTCACAAGTGCGTTGCCAGCCTGTGTTTGGGAGAAGGGCGGGGGGGGCAGGGAAGGAGGAAGCGGAATAGGAGGGTAGGTGGGTCTCCGGCTCTCTCACTGACCGAACGAAACGCAACAATGCAAGCACTGTTACTTCACGTCGGTTTTCAGTGACCCATTCGTGCTGATAACAATAAAAGCTTCAGCTTGGCTCTACCACTACAGATTATACTTTATTAATACTTATACATTTACCACATCACATAAGCTTGATAACTACATTATTGTTAAAAGAAATAGATGTATATATCAGTGGTGAAGGAAATGAATGGAAAGAAAACCCTAACAAACAAGGGCTACGGGGAAGGATCGCGCGTTCAAACAGTCCATGAATGATCTTGAAGGCAGGGAGTGATCTTACAAACATACACGATAATACACTAATACACGATAGCGTTTCACATGCTATACTGTCAATATCCAGACATATCGACACCCGTGTCTACTATACGGACATGACTGACGACGCAAATTAGTAGGTTCATCCATTGGAACGTGGATGTTCCGGTGCGGGGTGGTACATTGTGGATTATAATTTAAAAATGGCTATTTACGATGAAAGTCAATAATCTCTTCATACATCTGATGACTTCATTCTTGGTACATCTGGTATTAAACAACCGTTTAAAATACAATTTCAAACGTTAAAAACGTTTTATTTGGAGGTATAATATACGGTCGCCCTTTCTGTTTTTCTTTTTGGAAGGGGTACCTTTATAGTACCTGTTTAGGGGTGTAAGGGGTGTCGAGTAACATCTTAAGACCCGAGACACCCAAGCCAACCTCACCTGCACGTGGTGCACCCTGCTGATCAACGAACGAGGCAATGGCGATAGCGGGGTGGTAGGGTTTAACAGCCCGACTGGGTCGCAACCACCATGTACATGGCAAAAAAGCCCGTCATATTGACTCGCTTTTGCGCGTCGCGTTTCGGGATCAGCCTGTACATATCCAGTACCAGGTGACTTTCGTCATTATGGGCGGCATGACAGTGGCGACTGACGATGGATGATCTGTCTCTCGGTGGTCGCCACTGTTTTTGGATTGTACTATGCCTACCATCAGGCATAGTGCAGTCACTTGGTCGTGTTTCAATAAAAAAAAAATACTTTTGTATATTACATTTATACAAGGTAGAGAAAAATTTTTGTATACCAATGAAGTCGTATTTTATTTTCACGTATAATTATCTCCTTAACCGGTAGTCCGGTGAAGCTGTTAAGACCTTGCTAGGTCAATAACGTAGTCAGTTCAAGAAAAAAAAAAACGTATAATTATCTATTCTAAAATTACACTTTATCAAAAATAAAATCAAAATAAAAATCCTCTTTTTCAATTTAGACCCTGAAAAGGCACCTATGAACTACCACCGGTTTGGAATACAATCCAGTTATAGAGAAGAACCGGCAAGAAAATTCGTGTGGTATCCATTAATAGGTAGACTATTTCACAAGGAAGGTTTAGGTATATAATTTGCCAAGATTTTTTTTATAAATTGCTTGAAATACTTGCGACCGTTGTAAGTGTATCGCGTTAAAACTACTGGATACATTTTTGAAGCGATGATGGTTTACTTGATAGTGTTTTCGGACACCATGTCCGTTGGACGCAGGTTCGAATCCTAGCAACTGAGTCGGAACTTTTGTCGCACGCTCTGTTTCTTTGGTGCAAGAATTTGTGCTATCGGTTTGGGCGTCTCGATTGTAATTGGACGAAATATTCGTATATAGATTACTATGGCGAATGTTTTTGTCCATTGTCTAACTAAAGCTCGGATGTGCAGTCTGCCTCTGGCTCCGTATCGCCATTGTTGTAACTGGGTCACCTAGCTAGTAGCTGGGGCCGATCTATTTGTTTGCAGCGGCACGTGTCGGCGAGCGCGATTAAAATCTATTGAATTCGAATAGCTTGTCGGGTTTGTTGTATTAATCTTTACAAGCGTTTGAATTGATGGAATTTAAAGCGACACTATTTTATTATGAACTAGGAACCACCTTCACTTACTACGTTCACCCGATTAGGCCTCCCACGGCAGCGGCTCAAGCCTAGGTTCAATACTTCGGTAGGGAGCCCTTGAGTGAGTTGCTTGCGCGATACGGTGACACACAAATATACATCATTGCTACAATTTACAATGATTATTCTCAATTATTAGAAAAATGTAAAAAAAATATGTTTAATATGTGGAAAGAATATTTTGATGAGAGATCTAAAGACAAGGGTATTTGGTACAAGACTTTACAAAGTCAGCCTCCTCGAATTCCATGGATTTGTGATGTAATAATGAAGAGGTCCTACGTTGTTTTATTACATAGGTTACGTTCTGGTCATGGTCCGTCACAAAAGTTTGAATATTTGATAAAAAAAAAGTTCTTCACCATTGTGTACAACATGCGGAATTATAGATGATGTTCACCATTTTCTGACGGAATGTGGCAAGAACAATAATGTTAGAATAGATTTAATTAAAAAATACAATTTAAATAAACTGGATGTCGGCATGTTCCATAGTATTTTAGCCAAACGAGTGAGGTTGCTAAAATGCTATGTGAAATGAGTGAAAGATGATTGTATAAAAGAGGATGTACGGAAGGCTTTAAGGTTAGTATAATTAGGTTATGATGGGGCTGATATGACTCGAGTCAAAAGCCCCTAAATGAAATAATAAATAATAATAAAAAAAAAACACTACACGATCACCCCCACACACGTGCACGCCTACACGCTTACACATGAAAGTGGAAGGGTTTACTTTTTTCCCTTATCGAACTGAAAAACTCTCAATTTTCCGATAACAAATATATGGAGGAGTTGTTGGAACACATATGGGTACCAAGCATACATACCTCAACAACTATTTCAGTTCAATAAGGGAAAGAAACAAAACCCTACCACTTTCATGTGTAAGCGTGTATGCGTGCACGTGTGTGGAGGTGATATGTGTAATGTTGTTGCAGTGATGTAAGATTTTGTGTCACTGTATCGCGCGACTAACTGTCATTGTCGTGTAGTTAATAATATTACAAGCATCGTGTGAGTATTTCAATATTCTAACAAAATGGTGGCTCCCTTGTTAGACGACCTTCCAAGGAGATTTTGTGACATCTCAGAATTTCATACTCCGTGGTATTATTTTCCATTCCCTTCACTTATGCACAATAAATAACTATATTACGTAAAACACCACCAGATTTACAAGATATAGAGTCAAATAACACAAGACTATGAATAAAATATAAAATTCACTACATGACTGACTAAAATCCCGCTAAAAACCCACTTAGTGTCAATGTAGCTCCCTAGAAAGGGCTCTTTCAAGTACATATTACGAAAGTAAAGGGGGCGGGGTCTACAATTTGCTTATTCTTGAGGGCATAAGGGTATCTGGTCGGTGTAGGTCTAATATGTGAGGCGCGCAGCCTTATCTATTTGGCCTATCATTGCTTCGATAGAACTATTATAAGTTAATTCCTCTATAGACTATAAACTCCTATTTGGACACTTGTTAGCTGCAGCCCATGGATCTATGAGGAATCCAGGACAGATTGAAAACATAATTAAATAAATGTTTGGCTGGGGCTGGGGACGGGGTTGGGATAAGAACATTGCTTACTTTTTCTGACCTTTTCTGACCAGTAAGAAGAGCGGGCTCAAACGGATCCAAATAAAAAAAAAATGCTTGATTAATCCTAATAAATAGTTCCACAAATAATCTTTTGATCACTGTACCTACTATTGTTTTTTTTTTATATTAAAGGAGGCAAACCAATTGGTGGGTCACATGATGGTTAAGTGATCACCACCGTCCATAGACACTAGCGATATCAAATAAGTCGCTAGTGCATTGCTAATCTGTATATGGGTAAGGAGGGAGGGGAAGGAAAAGGAAAGAAGGAAAGAGGAAGGGGCGTGGGCCTCCGGCACTCTCACTAATCGAACGAAACACAACAATGCAAGCACTGTTATTTCACGTCGGTTTTCTGTGAGAGGGGTGGTGCTACCCTGGACGAGCCGATCCATTCATGCTGAAACCAGTAATTGCTTCAGCGTGGCTCTACCACCTACCTCTTGTTGTAGTGTTATGTTTTTTTTTATATACCTCGAAGCCTATAACATACTAGTGATATAATAGATAAGTAGGTAATAGATAACATAAACAAGTAAAGGTAAACATGTTACCGAGTTGCCGGACTGCAAATTTAAGCGCCACGTCAAGCAGGTTTTAGTGTCAAAAGGCTATTATAGAGTGGATCAGTATGTGAATGATAGTGATGTCTGGAATTGACTCCTCTCTGTGCATCCACTATAAGCTGTATGATGTATTGGAAATGTATGTAAAAAAAAAATGTACCCGATCGAGTTTCTTGCCGGTTCTTCTCGATGGCTGGGTTGTTTTCCGAACCGGCGCGGCGGTAGTTTTTGACGTTCATAAGCGCCTTATTAGAGCCTAAACTGAATAAAGAATTTTTTGATATTGATAACGTGTTGCATGGTGGAGCCAAATAGATATTTGTGTGATATTTGGGTATAGATTTGACTTATTCTTCGGGAGCAGTACGCTTTGTTTCTGAAAAATAAGTATCCTATATCCTTTTATGTACCTCAGACAATGTGTATGTCATTCGGTATACATTTTATGATATTCGGTTAAGTAGTTACGGCGTAAATGCCTAAGAAACAAACAGACATTCGAATCTATAATAATAGCCAGTTAGGATATTCAGGCAAGTATTATAAGAAAAACAATTCTATAATTATACCACATGACTGTCTAAAGGTTAACACGATTTAATCGTGAAATAGTTCATGGTCATATTTAACATATAAAATAATAATTTCAAAACAAATACTAATAAACAACAAAGAAAACCTTAGTTAAATGTTGTTTTAAAACTTTTAACAATATGGAAAATATCCTTTTAAACGTAAAAAAAATATATTTAGGTTCAATGAATAAATGAGCTGAAAATGAGCTTTTCAAGGTTAATCATTCCGTAACTATTTATCATCGGAACGCCGCACGGTCGAATAATTGAGTGAAAATCAGTTTTGCTTTTCTCTAGATAATTAGGTCAAATATTGAGCACCAATTTTTTTATTAATGTAACAGAAACAAATGATTGTCCTGTAAAAATATTTTTAGTATCTAACCTAACACAGTATAATACATAAATGTTATTACAGTATAAATGATTCCATTTTTTTTTCTCAATTTACAGATGAGATAACTTCTTCGTTCCGTCGTTTCGGTCCGCTCGTCGTCGACTGGCCACACAAAGCTGAGAGCAAAAGCTACTTTCCTCCGAAGGGTTACGCTTTCCTACTGTTTCAGGTAATAAAATACTTACTTTATAGCTTTTCTTAAATCTAATTATAACGTGACGTCAATCGGAATATCGTTTAAGGAAAGAAATAGTAAAATCTTCGTAGTCGGACTCATTCAAAATCCAAAACACTTGTTTAAGCCCTGACGAGGCGATTACAAACAGCTCATAGTTACCGAGACGTACCCGTAAATTCAATTTAATTTATATCGTATGCTTCATAGAAAAAAATAACAATAGTCGTAATGAATAACACTAAATCTCGGCAATATATACTAATTAAAGAAACAAAATGTAAAGAAAATCAGTTCAGAAATAGAAAAGAAAGACGTATCTAAATGCATTGTTGTGTCTAAGCTCTCAAGAGGAAAAAAACGATTTGAAACATTCTTTATTGGTGCTCCGCACCTATTGGTATCCAGCGTGATGATATATAGCCTATAAGCATTCTCGATATACGAATTATATGACACTGAAAGAATTTTTCAAATCGGACCATTAGTTACTGAGATTACCCCGTACAACGTCACAAACTCTCAAACTTTACCTCTTTATAATATTAGTTTAGGAGATTATCGCGGGTTTTTAGTTTCTCATGTAGTGGCTTTTACTTTTTTCATTCTCTTGTGTTATTTGACTCTATATTTTGTAAATTTGGCGAGTTTTACGTAATACAGTTTGGTTATTGTGCATAAGTGAAGTGAATGGAAAATGATACCGCGGAGCATGAGATTCTGAGATGACACAAAAACTCCCTGGAAGATTACTTATACCTTTATATTAACTTGGACATAGAAGAAAACTATCTATATGGACAACTTCAGAATTGGCAGTATGGGTTAATTCCTTCGACTGTCTTATTGGACGAATATTATTACTACTAAAGTATTTGAATAGCAACACAAAATAAACTTTAGACATGTTTGCGATATAAACGTAACACGTATAATTAAAAATTGTTAACAAAACTAACGTACAACAAACTTTTTGAATAGGAACACAAAATAAACCATGAAAATATTTTCGATAGAATATTATCGCGTTACCATGGCAACGCATATAATACTGACATTAACACGCAGCGGAAGCTTCCAAAATAGCCCGATTTTGAGACATTCTTCATCAGTGCTCAGCTCCTATTAGTTTTAACGTGATGATATGTAGCCTATAGCCATTCTCGATAAATGAGCTATCTAACACGACAATAAACTTTTAAATCGGACCGGTAGTTCTTGAGATTAGCGCGTTCAACCAAACAAACGAAGAAACAACCTCTTCAGGTTTATAATATTAGTATAGATACGTAATCTTGTGTTATTCGACTCTATATTTTGTCAATGTGATGGTGTTTTACGTATGTATATAATAGGGCGTTTCAAAAAAAAAAAAATACCTCGGAACCACGCTCAAAAGTTTCGTTTTAATGCCAAAATAGGCCTCTGAAAATATAAGCTCTTAATATTAATATTTAGGTTGTCCGCATTGCACTTTTCGATTTCCCATAAGAATAACACAGGTTATGTTAACATGTTTTTTTAAATATGAACTGTGAATGCAAAAATAAACGTCTGTCAATTGTCTACAACCTTAACTTATAATTTTACATCAAAACCAGCTCACAGTAATACAAAAATCAGTCTAAAAATCTCTATTGGGATCAATGTCATCTTAAAACCGGCTGCAAACATCAAAGACAGCTTAAATCTCGGTTACGCTCTTAGCTGCATTTGATTCTATAGCTCTCAATTAGAATATCTCAGCCGATGTTCGCGAACTACTTGCAATAAGTATTACAGTTGTTCTTCATCTTTTGTGAGGCAGTTGTTGTATTCCTCAATCAAAGCGACCCCTCGTTCAGCTACGTCATTTGTCACTTTTAAGGTATTAAAATGTCCTAAACATTCCTTATATAAATCATTACTGCACCATGTTGAAACATCATATTCCAAAAAATCGCATGGCAAATCGAATTTGCTCAGGAACTCTACGGAATTTTTGGAGACAAAGTCACTCAAATCTTTTTGCAATAAAGATTAACAGTTTTCAGTAATCTAATTTATATTTTGTAAAATGTTTTGGTTTCAATTTTTCTAAAAAACATAATATTCTGCCAAATAAGTCAATAAAATAGCTGAATTGAGGGTCAGTTAAACTTTGATCTTGAATAACTTTTGACTGAGTTGATTTATCAAAAATTGACTTTAGACCTTTTTTGTAGAGCGTTAAATTATCTACAAAAATAATGAATGGGTATTGCAATACGATATATAGTTCATTAGTTATGAAAATAAAAAGAAAAAAAATTTTGTTCCTGTGTTATTCTTATGGGGAATCGAAAAGTGCGATGCGAACAACCTAAATAATTAATATTAAGGGCTCGTATTTCAGAGGCATATTTTGGCATTAAAACGAAACTTTTGAGCGTGGTTCCGAGGTAAATTTTTTGTTTTTGTTTTGAAACGCCCTAGTATATATAGATTGGAATCAAGCTATTACAGAGAGTTGGAAGTTATTCGAGTTGAAATCGATGATCGGTAATTGTGATGTGTACCTATGTGTCTAGGATGAGAGTTCAGTGGCGGCGCTGATGGAGGCGTGCATCACGGACGACGACAAGCTGTACCTGTGCGTGTCGTCGCCGACGATACGCGACAAGCCGGTGCAGATCCGGCCGTGGCGGCTCGCGGACGCGGACTTCGTGCTGGACGCGAGCATGCCGCTCGACCCGAGGAAGACGGTCTTCGTGGGCGGAGTGCCGCGCCCCCTGAAAGCCTGTGAGTTTTTTTTTGTTTTGTTTTCGAACTGACTACATTATTGGCCTCACCGGGTCTTCACAGCTTCACCGGACTACGCCTGTGAATCCCAACTAATTTATACGTACAAATTGTCGCAGAGTTGTCGAAATTCAGACATAACAAGGAGCTTAAAGTATAGTAAGTATATGTATAAAATCTTTTTAGTTATTCACTTTTCTCTCGTACTTAAGTTATGTCGTCATTAAAATTACAATAACTCTTACCAGATTAGGCCCCCCTCGGCAGCGGCTCAAGCCTAGGTCCGTTCCCTCGGCGTGGAGCCCTTGAGTACGCTGCTCACGCGATACAGTGACACAAAACCTTATATCACTGCTACAACATCACACACATCACCTATACACATGTGCACGACTACACGCTTACATGATGTTTGTTCGTTTTCAGAGTTTAGAGGATTTTTCCGACACAAAATACATATAGGAGTTGTTGAGGCACGCATGCTTGGTACACATGCATGTTTCAATAACTCATATATGTATATCTAGATGGCTTAGCTTACGTAAGCTCAGATAGGTCGCTGTTTTTACTCATAACAAGCGACAGCCCAAGCCGAGGTGTGCCGTGCACCCTTGAGTTAGTCGCCCAAACATCCCAAATCGACTGAGTACCTTCAGCGCTCGTCTCAGTAATTCGGTGAAGCTGTAAAGACCTTTCCAGGTCAACAGCGTTTTCATTTCGGAACAAAAAAACAATAACTTTTGATAGACACAACTATTTTAATGAAACCGACGACTAAGTGTTACTCGAGGATATGCTTTGTCATATTTTTGAGGTTTTATCGTGAATGCAGTACTTTAACAGCGATACTTGTTCTAACAAATACACAGACAGACATTTCTATAAATGATTGAAATGTATTTTATAACGTATTTCATACCTACAATGATTATTTTTTCATAAAAAAAAAATCTAAAAAGTACAGACTCATTAATGTGTGTAGATTTTGTGTTATTTGGTACTCTATATTTTGATATATCGATCACATTTTACGTAATACAGTTTGCTTAATGTGTACAAGTGAAGCGAATGGAAATAATACTACGGGCTATGAATTTTGAGACGCCACTAAAACGGTTTAGAAAATTCTAACAAGCGTGCCACCATCTTGCCAGAACTCTGAAATTATGACAACAATGAATTGTATAATATTATTTATTTCGTACTCGATAATGGCAGTAATGATCTAAAAGAGAAGTTGTCAAAAAATAATCTAGAAAGTAAATGAACAAGTTGATACTCCTCGGCAGTGAAAGTGACGTATATCGCTAACTACTCTTCGGGTCGTAACAGTTATGAGCACTATTGTCTTGTGACAGCAAGGTACATGGAAATGCGTTGATGGCTACGCAGTCCAAACTTTTTTTTTCGAAAGACTACGCTATTGGCCTTGCAAGGCATTTACAGCTTCACCGGACTGCTGCAGTCCTAATCTTGCAAGAGTTTTATTTTTCAATTGTCATCTTGATAATGCTCGCTCCACACAATTACGGGAAATAGTTGACCAGTTTGAATCGAGAGTATCGATTTCCAAATGAGAAATTAAGAAATCAATCTGGAATTAGTAGGTGGTAGAACCACGCTGAAGCTATTATTGGTTCCAGCATGAATGGGTCGGTTCGACCAGGGTAGCACCACCCGTTCCACAGAAAACCGGCGTGAAGTAACAGTGCTTGCATTGTTGCGTTTCGTTCGGTCAGTGACAGCGTCGGAGAGCCGACTCCCCTCCCCTCTCCTGTCCACTCCGTTCTCCTCTCCCTTACTGTCAATTTCTCCAAACAGGCTGGCAACGCACTTGCGTCTCCTCTGGGGTTGCTAGTTAATGGACGGCGGTGATCGCTTAACAACAGGTGACCAGCCTGTTCGTTTGTCTCCTATATGACGTAAAAAAAATGTTGTTTAAAGATACTATATTTGATCGTGATACTATATTTCTCGTTTTTTTCCCCAGTGGAGTTGGCGATGATAATGGACCGGCTGTACGGCGGCGTCTGCTACGCCGGCATCGACACGGACCCCGAGCTCAAGTACCCCAAGGTACTGTTCAATACCGTTTTACCATTACTAGTGATCACACAGTGGTCGTAATTCATACCATGATTCACCAACCTTTTTAATTTCAACATTATTGAGGTATTTTGTTAAAAAATTGACCATGTAATCACTGTGTGCTATTTTTTGAATTACAAAAAATCTCGGAATCCTTTTTTTATTAATAAACTAGCTGTTACCCGCGGCTCCGCACGCTATTTTTGAATTTATTAAAAAAATATTAAAAATTGTTATTAGATGTGTAAATAAAAATAATACTCTTTCAAACATATTTGTAAGTATGACACGCACATCATCTACTGTAACGGATAACAGTTCATCACTACTATGTAAAACAAAGTCCTGTTCCACGTCTGTCTATATGTCTGTTCGCGATAAGATCAAAAATTACAAAACGCATCTTCATGTCGTTTTCATTAATATATAAAATGATTCTTGGGCAAGGTTTAGGTATAGTTTGTCTTATTATCAGGGCAGGCAACGTCTGCTGAACCCGCTAGCTTAAAATAAAACAGCTAATTAGTTACTTATTTGTCCGTAAATTTCCCGTTCAAATATTACTTGTAGTCCGGTGAAGCTATTAAGACCTTGCTAGGTCAATAGTGTAATCATTTCTAAGAGAAAAAAAACGTTCAAATAGGTCCAGCTGTTTTGGAGATTACTCGGAACAAATAAACAAACAGACATATCGACAGAATAAAAAAAATGTTGATATTTTTAGCACCACAGATATATGTATTCACCAAAAAGTATTTATTTTAATATTACATACACACACACTTTATTTTTATAATACGTCACAAATCAAAAATTGGAAACAAAACTAACGTACAATAAACTTTTTGAGGAGTTTTTGGCGGAATTTCATTGTGTCATGCAGTGGATTTTACATTTTATTCATAACTAGCTGACCCGTGCAACTTCGTCTGCACCAAATTGGTTATCACTGGTTTCAATTGTATTTTTAAACGTTAAAAAATTGAATAAAACTAATACCCGATTGCAGCCACAACTACCGTTTCCAGTTGTGAATCCAAACTATCCACGGATTAACTGAAACATTACCAGATTACATGTGATTTTTTTTAAATAAGCCTAGTACCCGTTCGTAGCATCATTTACCACTCCGTTGTTTGTAGTCCGGTGAAGCTGTTAAGACCTTGCTCGGTCAATAACGTAGTCATTTCGAGAAAAAAAATCATCTACCAGGATCAATTAAGATAAAAAGTAACCTACATAAAACTAAATAAACATCTCTACCACGCACTTTCTCATAAATATCTTCAACTTGTATTAAAACCTTTTTATACTCCATTGTATTAAAGAAAAATATATGAACACCGTATCGAAGCGTCAATCATCGCGCCGAAGCGTCGTCAACTGTCACTTGCTTGAAACTATTGTCTAAGAGTTATAAACTGTTTCAAAAACGTATTTTAAATATATTTCCAATATATTTTTATAAATTATCTCTGTACCACTCACAACATAGTACCTATATCACCTTTTGGTAATTTATCCATGTTGATATGTTTCTATTATAGATTATTCTAAATTGTTACACTAAATATTTGGCATTAAATTTATATCGTGTATTTGTCACACTTCATATTGGCGAAAATACCTACATAGGCAGAGGCCATACCGGAAAGAATCAATCAAGCCAGTTTTATATATTATATTCATCCGAACAACGGGCTATCTGACTGCCGGTAAGAGTTGCGTTTATTTGTGTATGTCGTACCTTTACAGACAATAATATTGATTTTTAAATAATTTTAAGATGTTTTTTTACTAACTTTGAAACGTTATTAAAATGGAATTATTATTGAAAGACATTTATGGTATTGACAATAATGTGCTTGATGCTATTTTTTGGAAATAAAAATAAAAGTAATCTTAACCCATGCTAGAATAGCAGTAATTTTATTATTATTATATTTAGATACAAATAAGTACAAATTTCATCTTTCACACAAATTCTGTTATTAACTCAATATTTAGACCGATTATTTGCTATAAAACTAATATGTGTATAGAATATAGCTATAGGTATAGTTTAGTGCAGTACTACTGGCTGCACGATAAAGATAGCGATAATTGTGGCAGCGTATGTTATCGACGCATTTTTTTTTTTCGAAATGTATACGCTGTTGACCTGGAAAGGTCTTTACAGTTTCATCGAACTATTGAGACGAACGCTGAAAGCACTCAACCGACTTGGGATGTTTGGACGACCAACTCAAGTATGCACGGCACACCTCGGCTTGGGCTGTTGCCTGTTTTGTGCAAAAATCGCGACCTATCTGAGCTAACCTAAGCTAATCTATCTAGATATATGTATATAAGTTATTGAAACATGCATGTGTACCGGGCATGTGTGCCTCAACAACACTCCTGTATGTATTTTGTATCGGAAAATTTTCTCCAAACTATATAGGATAGGATAGGGAAAAATACGCGTAGAACTCTTTGTTGTGTGTTTATTTCTCTGAAAAAGAAAAACCGCGTGTAAGCGTGTAGGCGTGCACGTGTGTATAGGTGATGTGTATGATGTTGTAGCATTGATGTAAAGTTTTGTGGCACTGTATCGCGTGAGCAGAGTACTCAAGGGCTCCCCGCCGAGGGAACGGACTTAGGTTTGAGCCGTTGCCGAGCGGGGCCTAATCTGGTGTGCGGGAGCGAAATTTATCCCCAGACCACGGCGGCGTGATCTGTGGTTATGCGGGCGTGGGCGTGAACACGCTTTGTTTGAAGAGATAGGCTGGTACTGATCTTTCGCTGACGTGACTGAATCATGAGGGTCGGTAAAATGTGTCGCGGTCGTCTTCTATACTGCGCAGCGTTGGGTACGGGTTCATAGTTCGCGGCGGATACCACTAAAGGGCTGGGATGATTCGCGGCTTATTCGAAATAACTACGTGTGAGTGATTTTATATACGCCCAGACAGAAAGCATCTCCAGGTCCCTGTGGAGATCCTTATTCCGGACGTACCACGGGGCACCGGTGATTTACGCAGGGCTCGGTTCTGGAGAACCAGCAACTTTTGAATACGATTTTGCGCATGTGCAAAGACCAAACAACTGTACGTCATAATTGGATGGATGCAAGTTTTATATAAAGCGAGTTTATGTCTGGGGGACATTTTACTCTTATGACAAAGCAAATGATAGAAACGACCTAAGACCATACATACGGCTTTGTTTCGCACTCTTTCTGTGTGTGAATCGAAATGTAAGTGTTTATCTAAAGTGACACCGAGATATTTCACCTCGCCGGCCCAAGGTATTTCGGTTTCGTATAGCCTGATGGTCGACGACGCATATATTTAAGGTGGCGTCAATCCCAAGTCATACGTTTACGTTTATCGTTGTTTCATTGTATATGGTGAAATCTTAATATCAATAATGTTTAAAATAATAATAAAATGAAATTTGTTCTTTGCTATGGAAAAAAATAATTGGTTGGAAATTTATTATTTTTATTTATAAAATATATCAGAGAGTATATAAATGATTGTTTATAAAGAACTGTGTCTGACTGTAATAAATTCATGCTTTTAATTGTGTTTAAAAGTTACTGAAAAAAAATGTTCCTAAACCTATTCATAAATCAAAATGCGCATTGAACATACAACGTTAACCGGCTACCAAGTGTCCTTTCGGGCTAATACCACTCTCTCACAGAAAACCGACGTGAAATAACAGTGCTTGTATTGTAGTGTTTCGTTTGGTCAGTGAGAGCGCCGAGGCCCACCTCTCTTCTCCTTTCCTCCTTTGCCTTCCCTTACCCTCCCCCATATAAAGGTTGGCAACGCACTTGCGACAAACCTGGTGTTGGTAGAGTATATAAAGGGTGGTGATCACTTAACATCACGTGACCCACCTGTTTGTTTGCCTCCTATGAGATAAAAAATATATATATTGATATATTAAAGAACCAGGTATTTTAAAATTCTTGTTCTTTTAACGTAGCCGGCTCTTGTACTAAGGTGTCGCAAAAAAGTCTAGTTACGTTAACTACAATTTTTTGTTTTTCGTTATCCTGGAGAACCCCTTACGTTTTATGGGACAAAAAGTATCCTGGATGTAGCCTTGTGATATCAGTAATTACTTACTGTGTTAACTTTCGTTAAGATTGGTTCTGTACTTTCAGAATAATACGGGTTTAGATTCTAGACTTTAATCCTTTATCCTGAAGAATCCTTTGAGTTTTATGGGACAAAAAGTATATTTGATGTAATCTCGTAATATTAGTTATCGCTATGTCAAGTTTCGTCAAGATAGGTTCAGTACTTTCAGAATGATGCGTGTGCATAGGGACAGACAGACAGACAGACAGACAGACAAAAATTGTAAAAAGATTATTTTTGGCTTCTATATCGATAACATAGTCTACCCTGATTAAAATTTTCAAAAAATATTTAATGTACAGATTTCGTCTTGTTACAGTTTTATTATAGTATAGATTTTGTGTTACTTGACTCTATATTATGTTAAATTGGCAGCGTTTTATGTAATTTAATGTTTGTTTATTGTGCGTAAGTGAAATGAATTGGTTTTGAAAATTAAGAAGATAAAAATTTACGAAATATTATATAGAGGATTTAGCGCTTATACCTTTTCATTAACTTAGACATAAAAGAAAACTGGCTAAAGAATACATAACAATTACCTAAATTGACAACTTCAGAATTGGCAGTATGGATCAATTCCTTCGCCAGTCTTATTGGACGAATAGTATTACTACTAAACTATTTAAATAACAACACAAAATAAACTTTACAAATTTTTCCGATACAAACGTACCACGTATAATTAAAAATTGAAAACAAAACTAACGTAGAACAAACTTTTTGAGTAGGAACACAAAATAAACCATGAAAATATTTCCGATAGAATGTTATCGCGTTACCATGGCAACGCATATAATACTGACATTAACACGCAGCGGAAGCTTAAAAAATAGCCCGTTTTTTTGACATTCTTCATTAGTGCTCAACTCCTGTTGGTTTTAACGTGATGATATGTAGCCTATAGCCATCCTCGATAAATGAGCTATCTAACACTAAAAGAAACTTTCAAATCGAACCGGTAGTTCTTGAGATTAGCGCGTTCAACCAAACAAACAAACAAACAAACTCTTCAGCTTTATAATATTAGTATAGATCAAATATACATGATTTAGAAGTAAAACCAGGTCATGCTGGTTGATACCATCTCCCAAAGCTTCGTAATACGTATGCACACGTACACACGTATAACGTTCGAACCAGAGCAAATATTACAATGAAGAGGCCGTGATATAAGGAACACTGTATAATGTATTCTATCTCATTCTCTCGCATGTCAAATCGTATAGATGTATATGTTTGTTTGTTTGTTTTTATTGTTTCTTTTTCATTGCTTTGTTGACTTTAGTTTCATCAGAGTTATAAAAGTTTTCGCTTCAAATAAATAAAAAAAAAACGATTGACAGTGACATAATGTACTGAACTATTTGTTTCAACTAATTCATTCATTTAAACTAATACTATAAAGAGGTAAAGTTTGTGAGTTTGTTGAAGTTGTAGGGGGTAATCTCAGGAACTACTGGAACGATTTGAAAAACTATCTCAGTGTTATATTATATAACTCATTTGTCAAAGAATGCTATAAGTTATAATATATCATCACGCTAGGAGCTAGCGGAGCACCAATGAAGAATTTTTCAAAATCGAGGTTGGAATGACTGCTTCCGTTGCATGTTAGCGTTAGCCCGAAGTAAGAATTTCACGCGAACGAAGTCGCGGGCACAGAGTAGTATATTAAAAGTTGGATGGAGGTCATATTTTGCTTGCCGGCGAAATGAAGACTCTTTCTGCCATAGAACTCCAACAATACATAAAGGTTGACTCTAAGCAATGGAGTTTTGCATTGTGGGTTTGGTATATGTTTACTTGCAGGAGTTCAAGGCTGAATATATCCATTAAATATGCTTGAAATATACTTTCTATAAAGTACTCATGGCAGTTGCATTGTAGTATTAAACTTAGATGCGACAGTTTTTATCACCACTATTAACAGAAATGGAGCACACGGAAAACAAAATTTCCAACGTCAATTTACGGTCTTGACCATATATGTATGGTCTGAATTATGTACAACGGTTCTTACATTTTGACTTTAGCATCGAGTTATTAGAATGCTCTGCAAGCTAGGAGATGAGCATAGTATCGCTCGTTGATCGAGATGGGAGTTTATTTTATCTTAAATGTGATATTGAAGATTCTGTTCTCCCCCGATGCTATTTTTTTTAAATATCATATAGGCGGCAAATGAACATGCAGGTCACCTGTTGTTAAGCGATCACCGCCGTCCATAGACACCAGCAATCGCAGAGGAATCGCAAATGCGTTGCCAGCCTGTGTTTGGGGGAATGGAGAGAATAGGAGAGGGGAAGGGAGAGTAGAGGGGAGGGGAGATGGACCTCCGTCGCTCTCCCTGACCGAACGAAAGGCAACAATGGAAGCACTGTTACTTCACGTCAGTTTTCTGTGTGTCGGGTGGTGCTACCCCGGACGAGACGACCCGTTCATGCTGAAACTAATAATAGCTTCAGCGTGGCTCTACCACCTACTAATTACTATTACTAATTATAATGACTAAATACTAGTTTTAGAATTGGCGATGGCTTGCCTTAAAGATTTGTTGATAAATATTTGTTGTCTGGTGTTCAGGGTGCCGGTCGCGTGGCGTTTTCGAATCAGCAGTCTTACATTGCGGCCATATCTGCGCGCTTCGTTCAGCTCCAGCACGGCGACATCGATAAACGTGTCGAGGTGATGTTTTTTTGCCTTTTTTCATCATCATCATCATTACCCTTATCCCACCTAAGTAGGGTCGGCACAAAATGTTTTCTTTTTCCACTCTCTCCTAACAAATATCATTTCCGTATTCACTCACACCTTTTACGGACATATCATTTTTCACACAATCCATCCATATCTTTTTCGGTCTTACTCTACTCGTATATCCATCCACCGTCATACTCAACACTTTTCTAGTTACATGGATTTCATCTCTCCTCATGACATGCCCATACCATGCTAACCTATTACTCCTCAGCTTCTCTGTCATCGGTGCCATTTTCAAACTTCCTCTGGTATACCCAATCTTAATCTTATCCATTTTAGTCACACCACACGTCCATTCTTTGCCCTTTTTAACTACTCTAACATACTAATTGCCTTTAAACACACAAGTGAAACCGTGGAAACTCACTGAGAAGGAACGTAGCATAGATCTTTGTAATGGATTTTTAGGCGTCGTATCATTATTTTGAATACTTAATGATGCTAAGCTTAGAAGGGCAAGTGATTGTCGAGTGCGGCTGCTGGTTTTTTTTTCTATGTCATAGGAGGCAACAGAACCAGCGGGTCATCTGATGTTAAGGGATCACCGCCGTCCATAGACACTAGCAACACCACGGGGGTGGGGAGGGAGAGGGCGCTCTTACTGACCGAACAAAACGTTCCAATGCAGACACTGTTGCTTCACATCAGTGTCTCCTTGGGCCGGGTAGTAAGTACTACACCGAGCGAGCCGACCCGTCTTCACCGTGGCTCTACCACCTACAAAACAATTTAATCATTTAGATTGGCAAGGGAAAAATCTAGAAACGTCTGTTTGTGTGTTATTTAGGTGAAACCGTACGTGTTGGACGATCAGATGTGTGACGAGTGCGCGGGCGCGCGCTGCGGCTCCAAGTTTGCGCCCTTCTTCTGCGCCAATGTAACCTGTCTCCAGGTGAGCGTGCCGTCTAGCTTCACAAATATTTCGCTTTGATTCTGCTAAACT
This sequence comes from Antheraea mylitta, assembly GCA_014332785.1. Taxonomy (NCBI): domain Eukaryota; kingdom Metazoa; phylum Arthropoda; class Insecta; order Lepidoptera; family Saturniidae; genus Antheraea; species Antheraea mylitta. The sequence goes on from JACEII010000135.1 coordinate 671,673, forward strand.
GTTACAACCTGTGCAAGGTTCAATTACAAGAGTAGCACCCTCATAATTACTAGTGTCACTGATTTCATCCTTAGGATTACAAGCCTTTTTTATAACTGGACTCGATAATGTATTCTCAAGGTGAATTGTATTAATGTGGGTTGTAGTGAAGACTTAATGTCAGGTGTACTGCAAGACTATTTGTAACATTATACCATGATAAAGACATTGATTTAGTCAAGAGAATTACGTGAATATTTATTACTGCTGCACAGCCGCAGTGCTTGGCGCTATTGTTTTTAAGTTTGAGGAATTTGGTTGGTACTATATAGTGGTACCCGAACCACTCCAGTTCAGTCTTCACGGGTAGCAATCCATAATGACTGGCCTTAGAACTGGGATCGTGTGTAATTAGTAATTTTGTTACAAGAAATTTATTGACTAAAGTTTTGGTGACTTAAGTCCGTGTAGGACTCTTGTGACGACTTATGAAACATTGTATTTCAGTATTACTGCGAGCATTGTTGGGCGACGATCCACTCGCGGCCCGGGCGCGAGTTCCACAAGCCGCTCGTGAAGGAGGGCGCCGATAGACCGCGCGCCGTGCCCTTCCGCTGGTGTTAGTAACCGCACTCTCCCCCCCCCCCCCTCCCCCCCCCCCACTCTTACTCGCCTCGGCCTCTCCCCCCACTTACTCCCCCCTCCGCCCACCGCAACGCACCGCACCCGCACCGCGTCGTGACGGACTGGTCCCCGGACGTGCCACTCTAGAACTGCAAAACTCTCCCAAGCCCATAAATAACATTAAATAAAGAGGATACAAAGTGACGATATCTATAAGCGAACGACTGGGTTTTACCACAAATGGACTTTCCCCTGCAGTTGAAACTGGGTTTGATTCTTTGGGTGTGAAGCCTCTCTAAGGGAACTTCGCATGTCATCTTTCGCAGTATTATATGGGGGATAAATTAAAATCGGATGCAACGTGTAATTGTATTATGCGGACTTGTAAGCGGTACCCGAGTTTAAACTTTGCCAGTACAAAGCTTAATGATGCAAGTCCCCCTACACTTGAGTATTTCTTTAAACACTGATTTTTGCATTGTTTCTTTATTAAGGGGAATTGAGGGGATAAAATTGCGGTTTCCTCCTCCCCTTTCTACGGTAACAATACGAGATTCATATCTCACGGACTTGCATAATGGGAGCTTGTTCCTGTCACTTACTCAATTCAATCTGACTTAGCACTCCTTCCTGGAAGGTGACTTTTGGACTATCATGGAAACCAGTGTTGACTCTATCTTTGTATTTGAAAGCTGTTACATTTTTTTAGATCGAATCCTTTTCAAACGTCTTAAAATATGTGTATATTTAAACAACAAAAGAGACACATTTTCTGGCAATTTTTTGATTAGGCAACTCTTGTAACGTTAACTCTAGAGCTAAAGCGATTTCCTCTAAAAGTTATCGAAAATTGATCTTTTATCTAATGTCCCGATTAATTGTTATTTCAAAGAATTTATCGCAAATCATTTAATAAATACACCTTTTGGTTCATTTTTTTAAATTTAAAAATTTAAAATATTAATAATTCAATCGTAACAGATTTTATTTATTTATTTATTTACGAGTATCACACTGGTTTCTCTATAGTCTACAATGTTTAACTTTAAAATACCCAAATATCTTAAGTCATTGTGGTTATTTGTTTAAGCGAGTTTTTCAAAGTAGTTTTGACTGTTGGCAATACTTTCTAGCGTGTATAAAACTATATGGTAGAATATTGTACGTCGAGTATGGCTACATTCAACGGACATTTGTCGAACACGGTCGCGCTTGTAATGCGTTCAATATTAGGAAAATTGCAACTTTCTCCATTAATTAACTATAATGTTAAGCAAAATATATAGAGTTCAAGTACAACACGTTAATATTTTCGTCGGTCGCCCTATCGCAGTGGCCGCCATTTTGTTTTCTGTGTTGCCAGTTTGATTCCTACTATTTTGGTACGATATCGTGTCGTGCGTAGGGGCGGCCGACGAAGAGTCGTTTTAAGCAAAATGTATCCCATAAATATAGTCGTTCCGTTTTATGATCTATGAGTGATTTGACATGAAGCGTCACACGTTGTACGACGTTTGTGCCGCTCGTGTGAACGCTCATTTAGTAAGATATTAAGCATATAAGACATAAGTGAAATATCTAGTTTCTTGAATATAACAACGTGAAAAAAATGTACCTGTGTAGCTAGATTGAATTTCCTAGAGTATTTTTCGCTCCCTCTCTCGATAGTTTTTTTTATTAAAAGCTTAGGGTTTGTCGACTTTTGGGTATTGTTGTGGTTTGAATCGAATGATATTGCGCACTCGCTTTTGATGATTTTGTATATCCATTGATGTTGTTAATTTTACGATAGCTGAAAGGATCCACCCTGGCCTTTATATTTAATTCAGTACGACGTCGGAGACGTTTTCTGCATTTTCGTCTTTCAGTGGGTGTCGAACATTGGAGCTTTTGGGCTCATTTTGCATATTTTATGGGGATGCGGTAGGGATGATTTTAGTACAAACGAGGCTTTGTGATTTATTGACTTGGTTAATGAGTTTATCGTTATCTAAATGACAACATAAGACAAGATTACTCACAACGTATGACTATATTAAGCCAATTTTGTGAACAACTATAGAAACTGTATAAGGCACGTAGAATCGTGCTACTAACATGTCGAGATCTATGATTGCCAAGTCATTTTAATTCCATACAATTGTCATAAAGGTTACCAATTTGGCTGTAGTCTTTTATTTTTAGTATTTTAAAAGTATATAATTGTAATAAATAATAATATATTGAGATATTTTTTTAATTCGCCGGGGTAGTGCAATAGTTGTGGTAGATTAGTGAAATGTTAGAAGTGTTATTACTAAAAAGAATTAGTTTTTTTTTTATTATTACTAGGCCGATGCGATTGCGAGAGGTGCCTTGTTTTTTTTTTTAGCAAATTATGTATTCGTCTGTACCCATATGTACACTATATTCATCTTATGCTGTCGGTTTGTGTCTAGATAGTTTTGAATTGGTACACCATAATAGAACTTTGTATTATATTGCATCGTTAAAATATGAAAGATTTTTTACAATGTTGTGTTGACCCTAACTGTGGATGGGTTTGATGATGAGAGTTTAAAAACTATTAAGTACATTGGAATCTTTTAGTTTCTTTGGTAGTTTGAGTATTTACATTATTATTCTAATGCTAGATGTAATCCTAGGACAAGTCTAATAGGTAAACAGCAAATAAATGTTAGTACTGGGATTTAGTGTAATTGTTATGTATGATGATTCAAGCCATGAATCCCACAAAATTGCTATAAACAGAGGGACTTGAGTAAACTAGCGATTAAAAGATTTATTTCAATTTAAAGCAAGAAGTATTTATGATTACCCAGAGATTATAGAATCACAGATATAGTTTTGGAGGAAATTTCAAATGTTCATTAAAATTATTAGTAATTTATAATACGAGAAATTGCTAATTCAACCAACAGATGAATTTGACTCTGGGTAACTTTGGTCAATATCCAATTTTCTTCAATGAATGTTAATTATTTGATGTAAATGCTCAAACTAGGTAAAATTATTAGCGTTTCGGAATCAAACGGACCAAATGAATAAACATTTACTCCATTCGTGTTTACTTCGTTAGTATTGTTAAAAATGAGTGAGGCATTTTCGTAAGATACGGGCCATGAATAACAACACCGGCTAATACAACAGCATTCGTAATAAAATAAAATAATAGTAGTTTTATACATTGATAGTGATTGAGATTAGTTATCAAATAATCCATGATAAATTAGTGTCAAAATTGACAGAAGAATGTTACCAACTCTAAAAAAATAATACAAATCGGTAGATTTTGTCATTTGAATGTTGTGAAAAAAAATTGAAATATAATTTTGTCGAAAATTCTAGTGGGAATATTTTTAATCTGAATCACATGAAATGCCTCAATCGTTGATTTTTAAATTTTGATGGGTTTGTAAATATATGTACTTAACATCGTACTATATTGTGTCAAGTGACTAACCCTCTACACACTGCTGTAGCTGGAGTCACGCAAGGCTAATGGCAATAACGAATACATCTCAATATTTCATGTCTTTGGGATGTTCAGCATTTTCTCACAAATGTTTGACGAAATTTCATCAATTAATTATTACACCTTGTGTGTAGGGGTTCGTTGACACCGTATCCCAAATAATCACTTATAGACTGTAGCTAAAAGACTTGCGCGAATTTTTGATAATTTTATTTCGTCGTTTTGAAGAGATTTTTCGTGTCGTGGGTATCTTTTTAAAATTTAGTGTGAGGCTAAACAGTGCCTTGTTGCGGGCGAATGAATTGGTGTTAGTCCCTCCCTTCCCTAAACATCGTCCCGAGTAATTGTGTTGCGGTGAGAGTGCCACTTTTGAAGGGTCTGAAAGTGGAAGACGGTGATATGTTTGTATTAGTTCCTTGTGATTTAGAGCACCGCCAATGTTCTCGCGATCGAAGACACCTTGATTCTCAGTTTTGTTATGAGTAGTAGTTTTTGTTCCTCTTAAAAATAAAACATAGCCATATAGCGTTTTATATTTTAAAATTCTCTCGAAATTTGATCCTAAAGGGATTGAAAATAGTGACCCCCTTTTATTGTTAAATTTCTTTCTAAACTTTAGAAGATCCGGATTGTTACGAATAGATCATATTAATAGAAATTGCCAGTATGAGACTTTTTACATCGTGTAATTATAGATGCAATGTTCAAGTATTATGCAATTGAAAAGTAGACAAATATTTGAATATTTATATATTTTCTTAGTATTTAGATATGTATTGTACAGTTTTTTACGATATGAAGAGTTTCATATTGGTGGCCAGAGTCTGGATGCGCGCGCTTGTGCGGTATTAACTCTGTATTTAATAAATACTAAAATGAATAGTTTTCAATTATTATAGAAAATACGATTATGCAGAGTCGTGAGTTTTTCTCTTAAATTTACTATAAAAAAAAATAGAAAAATATTTTTAAGACACGCTTCCGAATTTGCTCTTAACACCAACTCATATCATTCACTTGACATTTTTGAATTTCTAATATCGTACCCCACACGATTGTTTGTTTATTTGTCCACGGCATTTTTGTGTCTTTATATAATGACATATAAATTTGTGTCAACACTATTTTTGGTAATATCTTTGTGTTTATGGCAACATTGTTTGCAAATTCTGACATTCGCTATGGACTACAAAAATGGATGAACTTTTTTTGTTAAACTTTCCAATGTGACGCGTGCATTTCTTTTTTTTAATGAATTTTTAACCTATTGTTTTTAAAGAAATTGCTCAATGTAAAAAACAAAACTAGTTCCCCCCTAACATCCTAGATGATTTGAAAATGGCGGGACGCATGAGTGTAATAAATTAGTATGCGAATCGCACTGTCCCATTTTGTATTTTTATATTTTTATAAAAAAATAATATAATTGTGTAATTTGGACGTGATTTTTTTTACTTGCGCGCAACGTTATAGCTGTTTAACGCTTGGAGTAATTGCCTAAATAAGATCTACATGGGTTTTCAAGGAGTCAATTTTGTCTACTCCCTGTTTGAAAGAACTAGAGAATCCGTGGGATCGATCAGCGATTTATGTTGAAATAAAAAATTGGTGTTAGAATTTAAATAGAAGTGTGTTTGGGGATTTATGGCTAGTTTTGTGAGCGGCGGGTGGGTTTTTTGCATTATTTTTGCAGGACTCACGAATCCAAGATAGCGCGTGTCTGGCGAGTCCGTTTATTTGTTTTCGACGTTGGATTTTGCGACTTGTCTGTGAATTTGGTTATTATTGAATGAATTCTTTAATTTTTGTCCCACGTTTTATAACTTTGCTATATATGAATATCCACCTCGCAGTCTTTTGAAGTTTGCTTTTATTTTTGTACGACGTTTGAGAATTGTACCTATTTTTTTTGTTCTGTGTTTTAGTTTGTTTACGCTGTGAGGCTTGTGATGTTTTGTTTTTAGTTGTAGGTTGTTTATTTGCTTTTCGATGTTGGTAGTTCGTTTTCTCGCGAACTATATGTAACGCGTTTGTTGCGGAACAACTTGTGCCCGACGCGTGGTTTGACCGCGATTATTTGTAATAGTTTTGTATCTCTGACCAGCGTGTAGTAAGCTCACTATCACACTCTGGAACTAGCGACTATAAAAAAGAAAGCTATAAATCTTTAAGAAAAGCCAAGTAGTTCCGTCTTAAAGAAACGGAAAAGTAAAGTGTGGCAATAAGTTTTCCTCAACAAACAAGTTTGATAATTCTCTGACCTTGTTGTTGTATGTTGTCTGTTTTCTATTAACGAGCGTGATATGTAGTGTTTTTGTTTCATATTATGAAGTGTCATTTTATATTTTTGCATATCAGTGTATCGCGGGTTATCGTGTCACGGGGGATAACGTTATGCCTATTACTGCATCGGCCATCTTGTATGAGTTTGATCGAACGTTCTCGAATTTAGTCGCAATTTTTTGTTATATTCCATGATAAAAATGGATATTTTGAACTCGTTTGAGTATAGACACGATAGTGAAAGAAAATTGCGAGAAAGTGGATTAATCTCAAAGATAGATGATTAAGTCGGCCATTTTGTTTTATTTCTGATGTTTGGTGGTAGGGAAGACGTAAAATCGATGAAGTAGTTAAAATTAGCGGGCTGTTTAGTACTATCAAATGGCAATGTAATGGGGGTTAACCACGATTCGAGTCGATTATTTCGTTCAAACTTTACAGATGTCGCCGAAGTGTTTAAATTTGACCATTTTATTCTTATTAGAAGTTTTTTCGACGTAAAGTTTGTACTTTGTAGGTAATCACCTTAGGTGTTGTTGTTTGTTGTTGAGGTGTCGTCGGTTTTCGTCCCCCCCGGTCAACCCCTCCTCGCTCGCACGTTGCCGTTTCTCGACGAGTGATTTTCGCACTTTCACATGCATTGCGTTGTACATAGTCATTGGATTTTTTTATAGGAAATGATGTAAAAATATTATTTTAAATAATATATTTTGGTTTCGCATCCCCGATGCGAAATATAACTTGTTAGTGAATTTTTCCCCTCACGTTTTTTATAGGAAGCGTACGACAGCGTCGTTTGCGCTTGTAAATTCTATAACTGCTATAGATAATTAGCGAAATTATTAATAATTAAATAAATCTTATAAAATACATAATAGCGAAGGTTAGCGCAATTCTTTAATAAACTAACTAGTTGAGTATTATTGTATAATGGAGGAAAATAATAGAAAATATAAAAAAAATATATGTAAAAACGGTTGGACGGTATTTCACACGGGCACTGTTGTTTATGTGTATCGTTTTTTGGTGTTTTCCACTCGACCAGTATATCCTCTTGTACCATTTCCACATTACAAATATCGATATTTGTGTTTTTGGATCACTTAACGACGTGACGTGCGTCGTTTTCCCCCCCTCCCCTCCATTTCTAGAACCGATGTCTATGACAAGTGCGTTGAAGTTATTTTTCTAACGGCTAGGCGTTTTCTACATGCGGCCGACTCGTACCTATATTGTTTCTACATAAATTATAACTGTTTTTCGTTTGATGTATTTTTTAACTAGACAATTGTTAATCTTTTGTATGATATAGTTTACGATTTAACACGCTTTGCGTATTTTGGAACGAAAACGAAAGATTGAAGCAAAGTTATATCCGAATGTCAGGTATCAGATTGGAAAATTGATTAATTGTGCGCGGATGTTAAAAATACTGCATTATGCCATTGATATTACATTATCACATACGACTCTATAATAGAAGGTATTCATAAAAAATACTGACTCGATATATGTCCTTAACTGGATGTATAGTCACAAACCTTGGTTGGATTACGACCAAAATAAAAATTAAAATGTTTTGACATTAATGCGCACGTGACCAAGATAGCATTTTTATGATAGGTAACATCACGTTAATATTAATCGATTTCTCGATACTTTTAGCATACGGAATCGGTAGTCCTTATTTTACCTGCCACACTAAAAAACATACATCTGACATTTCGTTTGACAGTTGTTTTATTGCAATCTTGTTTTCGTTCTGAAACACGCAGTATACCAGTGATTACACTTTCAAATAACAAACGCGTATTTAATTTAATCAAGTACGAGCTGATGGTTTTAAAAATTTGTTTACAATTGTGTAATTCGTAATTTTTGATGCATCATTGTTGCACTGATTATTATTTAAAAGATACTCTAGCTTATTTGGCTCATTTAGTTTTGTATTTAAATGTGAGTTTTTAGCACGATTTCAATCTGTTAATCTTGCGGAATATAGCTTGGCTATTGCGCGTAAAGTGAATGAGAAATAATATCACGAAAGATGTACTATTGAATTGCCATAAAAACTCCTTCGAATGTTCTGGACAAGAGAGCCGCCATCTTGTCGGAACTCTGAAGTAGATAATGGCAATAATCATTTTTAAGAAAAGGGAATTAATTGCCAAAGTTTGTTAGTGAAGGAATCGATTATAAAAAAGCGCGTTTGTCGTTTGAAACAAAACTTATGCGTTAATTTCTCCAAGGACGAGTCGGTGTTGCCATGACGCTAATTAATTTCAAATTAAATTTATATATTATATATTTTTATAGGGTGTTGTTTCCGTAACTTGTTACATAGAATCAATTTTGTTGACGAAATTAAATTATTTGGATAAATGATATACTGTAACTATGATTATTACTATTGTATAGTATTTGTAATCTGCATTATTTGACACGTTAACATATTTCTTATTTGTCACGTTGTCTGTGTTTAGGAATGGTGTCCGTTTTGATGGATATCTATTTTTTTCTTTTAGAATTAGAGAAGTTAACTATATAGTTATTACCCTAGTGACAACTTAGTGAGAGGATTATTAATGTTTATATTTTAAGATTTCTTTTAGAGTTAAGCACATCTTTTACTTAACATATGAGAACGCTCGCAGCTGCTACTTGTGATTTGACAATATAGCCTATTGAATATAATATACGAAATAAAGTAACTTCAAAGATTTTGTTGACTTTACATATGCTGAGTCAAACCATGTATAGTGTTAGTATTGTTTCCATTCCATTATCTACAATCACTATGTGCGTTTATGGGAATTTTGTGCTTAACGTTAAACAATCTGTCAGTGGGGTTAACGGTCGCATAATTTGATGTAAATATTTTCAACTTTGTCAGTCTGACTTGATAAATGTTGGGAATTGTGTAAATACTAGTGGGTTTTAATATGATTAAAGATCGAAAAAAGCGTTCGTAGCGAGCATGTATATCTGTTAAATGGAGTTCAAATAGATCTGTCATTGCTAAACGGTTGACTTTAGTCCCCAGTGTTCAGTGAGGGTCAAAGTGGTCGTATCTAGCACAAATACCGCTATAACTTTGGCAATATTTTTAATGAAACTGAGGGTATTAGAAAGCTTCTGTCAATCGATTTGTTGTATATTCAATACGGAGTTATTGTTGCTGGTCACAAGGGGCAATTCGAGCGCGTCTTGTCCGTTAAAGCGGGCACCATCTTAACAAATGTTTGTAATGAATTTACTATGTTTAAAATTAATTGCGATATACGTTTTAAACGGCTTTGAAAATAATTTTGTCCTACTTATAGTAATGGTACGGTTAATTCGATTTCTTTATTTTTTAATACGAGTATGGATTATTTTAGACTGTTGTGGTGTTATTATTAAAATGAATTTGAAACTTTCTTCGTTGTTTTGTTCTTTTAGTTAGCGTACGAACAGAGTATCGAGAGATGGTATGGTTCATTTTATGCGTATTTCGCAACGGGTGCATAATTCTAACTGGAATATTTGCTAGGATTCGTTGCAGGGTTAGGTTTATTGAGTATAATTGCATGTCGAACTTTGAAAAGCATTTAGTTTTGAATCGTAGGAGATTTTGAAATGTCGGAACATTAAATCAAATTAAGGCTTAATCTATTTTGTTGCCATAGCCTTTTGTTTTAAATTTAGCAACATTTCACATATTACGGATGTATTCATAGTGATGTGATATTGATTCAATCAATCGACTAGTCTGAATAGATTCGTTTTAAATTTCATAGAACGGTATTCCTAAGCCTCTAATTTCACTATGATATCAAACGCAATTGCAGTTTGAATTTCTCTGCTATGTGGAGTATATCTTAATTTTTGCGATTATGGCTTTTCCTGGTGGGACTTCGACGTTTAATTTTTTTTTTCAAGTGAACCATTTCATCTCTGAACACTATTAATATTCTGAGAATTTTGTATCTTTTTTTGTATTTTTATGGAGTACTGTCAACTAATTTGCAATGTATAATCGACATAGGAGGTTCTATTGTGGTGCGTTATATGAACAAAGCTTGACAACACGCTTACAGCAATGGTGAACACCAACTAAACATGTAGTCTGGTGAAGCTGTACAAGCCTTGTAAGACCAAAAGCGTAGTAAGGACGAAAAAAAAAACCAATTAAATACCTTTTAATTTATGGAACCCCATAACAAATAATTACAAATCCACAGTGAAATGTTTTTTTAAGGTGTAATATGATTGAAACACAATATACGCGCATTGCCTCTAGGTGCGTGTGCTCCTGAGCGATACATAGTCTGGGCTGAATGCTTACTAACTACATATCATCTTGTCATCTCATATTTTGCGCTATTTTAAATAATATTCACAACCATGGAATTATTTAATAATTTTGGCGGAACCCTGATGACTATTCTATGGAATCCCTATGTTCAGCGGAATCCAGTTTGGGTATGCCTGCCCTAGGGGTTAAGGGTGCGTGTAAGCGTCACACGCGATTGAAGTAAAACTTTTTTTAAGCGTATGATATTTATTATTATTCAATTAATTTTTTTAGATACTTATCTATATTTTATTTACATTATAATAGAGAGTTGCTAATAATATTTCCAGTGTTATTCCTTCCGAATTAGCCGATAGATGGCACTACAGATAATGAAGCTATGATTTAATTTGTTACTTACAGTGAAACTAGTTGGCAGCACGGTCGCGCATCCATATATACATAATTAATACTATTGTATGATTTTGGATGGAGCAAGGATGTTTAGATGCCACTAAAACTCCTTGGAAAGTTCTAACAAGCGGGCCACCATCTTGTTAGATTACTGAAATGATCACATGGCAGTAAGAATACCATTATCGAACTGAAAAAACTCTAAATTTTCCGATAATAAATATATGGAGGAGTTGTTGAGGCGTGTATGCTTGGTACACATATACGTTTCAACAACTCATACATATATGAATAGTTGGCTAGGGTAGCTAAGATAGGTCGCGATTTTGCATGCAACAGGCAACAACCAAGCGGAGGTGTGCTGTGCACCCTTGCGCTAGTTGCCAAAAATAAAATCGGCTGAGTGCCTTAGGCGCTCGCCTTAGTAGTCCGGTGAAGCTGTTAAGACCTTACTAGGTCAATAGCGTAGTCAATTCGAGAAAAAAAATAGTAAGAATATAGAAGAGGTTGCACAAAAAAACATTGATAAGGCTTCTTATCACTTCACTTATCAGCATGTTTTAACTTATCACTTAACACCTACAACTATTTATGTTATTTGGTAAAGAGTACATTAGCTATAAATTGAGTATGTTAATATATTTCTTTGGTTCTATAATACATTGCATATTGGTTGACAGTAAAAATTGCGTCTAAACACGGCCCGTGTCGCAGATGTTATTTTTGTATGATATTTTTTTAATTCTGCTGCATCTTCTGCAAGATTATTGACCAAAGAAGGAACGCGTCCCAAAGACGGTTAAGCCAAAAAGACAATTCACGTGACGGTAAACACCGTAGCGCTTGATTCCTATGTTTGATTTTTTTCCTAGAATGCGCCCGAAATTGTTTTTTCTGTAATTGTATTTTTTACGAATATAATAATAACCCGCTTGTTTTGATGTGTTTTTTTCGATGTTTATTTTGTATTTATTCATTTTGTACTTGTTTTATATATGTTTTTTTTATAATACTTTTTTAAACATTTTAGACTTTGCACTTTAGTATTAAACGTTGTTTACCTAGTATTAAGCTTTGTTTTTTTTATAATTTTCAGTATTTTTTTCTATCTCTACACTATAACTTAGTCTAAGCTTTCGCCAATATAAAATTTAAAATTGCGAATTGGCCCGTTAACATAGTAATGTTAATATATATGTATATATCTTAAAGAAATATTTCGAATATTTAGACAAGTATGTAAATTAAATTGTTTTTTAAAATAATTAATGCAATATTGTTGTTTATATTCAAACTAATTCGGAGCTTTACTGGTTAGTTCATAAAGTTTCCTATGGAATCTATAATTGCTGGTTTGTTGTGTGAGACGTGAGGTTAATTTGTCGAAAATCAAAACATTTTTATTTTATCTCCACTAATAATCTGATTTTATGTTTTGTATATTTTTATTATTCTAAAAAAATATAAAATAAACATTTTGGGATTTTTGTATTAATTTTTAAATAATATCAGAGTCGACTATATTTTTCAATTTTACACAGAAATACCGACAGACTCTCACATACTGACTATGCAAAAAGAATAGTTAATTTTATTTATTATTATATAAATTGAAAAACACGTAGTGATTAATATAAAATTGTAGATTTGAATTTACCTACGTTTTTAAAAAAAAAATATAATTTAGGTGTGAATTTTTTATTTTTTAATCAAATATTTTTCGTTTCGTATAGTATATAGATGGTAGCGTTGATGTTAGCTCGAGGGATCGAATCAGATCGAATGTCATTAACAAAATTATTATCTGTACCTTAAAAAAAACTACGATTTACGTTCGGAAATAATTGGCCACTCTATATGTTTTTATTTGAAAAAGAATTTGACACTAACTGTATTGTATTGCAGTGTCATTTAAAATAACGCTTCAAATAATAATATATATTCTAAATTATTTTTAAATCTTATCATATAACCGCGGCCAATATATTTCCGGCGAAATTAATACACATTAATTCAACGACAATGTAAGATGTTTAAAAAACTTTTTGCTTATTTAAAAAGAAATGTATGATACGTGTCTCCAGCAATGTTTCTGTTTTAATTTTGCTAAAGGCATTCGTGTTAACTGATGGTTTGCGCACTAGCGCTCCCCGCGAGCAGTAGGTATGGTTTAAAACTGAAATACTTGAATTTTTATATGAATTTTATTATTATAATATGGTATTTTACTAAATAATAGTCCAATATTAAATCTTTACTTGTTCGTTTTATTTATGCCCATTTAAGTTTGTTTATAGGCGTTGCTGACTCAGTAGCAGTACATCTGTTTACGAATCTTCAGTAGAAAGTGCAATAAAATCGTAAATACTCTGGCAGTAACAATAGCAGTAAATAAATAAATCTTATGATATCTGGTAATCTATCTAAATTGATAAATCTCTTTATAAATTTTTTATATATGATTTTCTTCTGTATGTGTGTATGTTACTGAACTCCTCCTAAATGGCTGGACCGATTTTGGCGAAATTTTCCGTGCGTGTTGCAGTGGATCCGAGAATGATTCAGATTCACAATTGAACTCGGTAGGTGGTGCTGCGGTTGAATTTTTATTTTATTATCAAGGAGAGAGTAGGTCCGCTCGGCCCGTTAGTACTATAATTAGTAATATAAAAAAAGAGGTAATGTCTGTGAGATTGTAGGGGGTAATATCTGGATCTACTCAATCGATTTTGAATATTCTTTTACAAACAGAAAACCACGTTATTTATGAGTGTCATAGGCTATATGTTACCACGAAATATGAAAACACTTTTTTGTGGTAGTTGGATTTTCAAAGTGAGTCGGAGAAAAAAACTGTTGAACGAACGTTTCTTACGGACGTTGCCTTAACGATGAGAGATATATGATTGAGTTCTAGAGAAGAGTTGTAGAGCTCTATAATGCCTACAAAAAAGCCAACGACAGCATATGTCTATCTTTTATATTTAAGTCACAAAAAGTAGTAAAAAAAATGTTTCAATCATGATGTCTATTAGTCATTTTACTCTTTCTTTAGTCTTCATATAAGTTCTTCTCTTTTGGCAGTCAAGTCATAGATTCTAGCACTCAGTACTAACTGAATAATACTCATAATCACAAATTAAAATTTTTAGCGCCCATAAGAAGGGGGCACGGATTACCTAGTCATATTAGAACTTTCCTAGAGGTTTTGTGGCAACTCAGGCATAATTTCCTATCCAGTTCACTTGTGAACAATAACAAAATTATATACGTACACCACCACAAATAGTACAAAATATAGAGCCAAATAACACAAGATTATGATTTTTTTTTTATTGATGCACGACAAAGTGACTGCACTATGCCTGATGGTAAGCATAGTACAATCCACAAACAGTGGCGACCACCGAGAGACAGATTATCCGTCGTCAGTCGCCGCTGTCATGCCGGCCATAATGACGAAAGTCACTGGATATGTACAGGTTGATCCCAAAACGCGACGCGCAAAAGCGAGTCACTATGACGGGCTTTTTCGCCATGTGCATGGTGGTTGCGACCCAGTCGGGCTGTAAAACCCTACCACCCCGCCATAAAATATAAAATGATATTAACCAATATATTAACCTTCAATTTTTTTTTTCTTGAACTGAAAACGCTGTTGACCTGGAAAGGTCTTTACAGCTTCATCGAACTATTGAGGCGAGCGCTAAAGGCACTCAGCCGATTTGGGATGTTTAGGTGACTAACTCAAGGGTGCACGGCACACCTCGGCTTGTGCTGTCGCCTGTTTTGTGCAAAAATCGCGACCCATCTGAGCTAACATAAGCTAAGCTATCTAGGTATACGTATATGAGTTATTGAAACATGCATGTGTACCAAGCATGCGTGCCTCAACAACTGCTATATGTATTTTGTGTCGGAAAAATTCCTTTAAACTATATAGGGTAGGATAGGGAAAAATAAGGGTACAACTCTTTGTCTTTAATTCTCTGAAAAAGAAGCGTGTAGGCAAGCACGTGTGGATAGGTGATGTCTGAGATGTTGTAGTAGTGATGTAAGGTTTTGTGTCACTTTGTATCGCGTGAGCAGCGTACTCAAGGGCTCCACGCCGAGAGAACGGATCTAGGCCTGAGCCGCTGCTGAGGGAGAACCTTCAAACACATTTATATCTACATCTTTCCTTTATCAAGCCGACCATGTAATTAAATAAAATGATAACTGAACTTCAGTCTGTCAATATTTATGGCGTAAATTCCATACTTTATGTCACTCATTAAGTTTTATACGGCAATATACTTTTGCAGGATAAAAGGTACCCTTTGGACTTTTCTATACTCCTGGTCCTGGTCGTTTTGGGAGTCAGAGAAATTATAGCATTGTTTTGAATTTTTTTTTTTTATATCAAAGGCAAACGAAATTGTGGGTCACGTGATGTTAAGTCATATCACCACCGTCCACAGACACTAGCGACATCAGGGAAATCGCAAGTGCGTTGCCAGCCTGTATATGGAAGAGGGGGAGGGTAAGGAAAGGGAAAAGAGGAAAGAGAAAGAGAAGTGGGCCTCTAGCACTCTCACTGACCGAACGAAACACAACAATGCGAACACTGTTATTTCACGTCGGTTTTCGGTGTCGGTAGTATCCCGGACGAACGGGCCATTGATGCTGAAATCAGTAATAGCTTGGCTCTACCACGTACATAACCTGATCAGTGGGGGATTTAAGAGATTATTAGGTGAAGAGAGCGACTTACCTCGGGTTTTTGGTTCTAGCTAAATTATAACTATACTAGCGGCTGCCCATAACTTCACCCACCATTGTATCTTTATAAATGGCTGCTAAACAATTTCAACTTCATCTGTGATGCTTATTATCTTAATATAATATTTTATATGAAAAGCAAAAACGTGAAAAATATACTTTGCTCAAATATATTTTTTATTAACAACTTGATGACCCGGTGTAATTTGTATTAGCTATCTTAACGAAGCGAAAACTCTCTTCGCTAAAATGGCTAAAAATTTTGTTCGGTAGGTAATGTCAGACTGCTATTTTCATAACTTGTTATACAACACAAAATGTCATAAAAAATGTCTTTGAAAAGATAGACGGAATCTCATAGTTGCTCAAAGAAAAAAAAAACAAATTAAGATTATTAAGTAGCTATGCACTGCCCGTTTCGCTGAAAGTGGAACGGCAGGACAACCTAGGTACATATTTCAGTTCTTGCAATTATCTAGTACGTTATGCTGAACGTAAGACAATGTAGATTGCGTCAATTTTATTAATGTGATCAATTCTTAATACGAACAGAGCGCATAAACTACAGGAAAAACTAATTCAAGAACAATTTTTTTTTTATTGTAGCACGACATAGTGACTCCACTACGCCTGATGTTAAGCATAGTACAATCCAAAAACATCGGCAACCACCGAGAGACAGATTATCCATCGCCGGTCGCCGCTGTCATGCCGGCCATAATGACGAAAGTCACCCGGTACTGGATATGCACAGGCTGATCCCGAAACGCGACGCGCAGAAGCGAGTCACTATGACGGGCTTTTTCGCCAAATACATGGTGGTTGCGACCCAGTCGGGCTGTAAAACCCTACCACTCCGCTTTCGCTATTGCCTCGTTCGTTATTCAGCAGGGTGCACCACGTGCAGGTGAAATTGGCTTGGGTGTCTCAAGTCTTAAGATGTTACGCGACACCCCTTAGACCCCAAAACCAAATATTTATATCAAACCAAAAATTATACACTGGATGACAAAATGGAAAATATCATTTTTTTAAATATAGTAACCGAAGAACTAAAAGAAGTAGAAAAGGTTGAAGGAAGTCAGGAGTAAAACATGATTGGTGTTCTAGTACACCCAGACTTATCGGAGTCACCAGTGCCTACCGCCATCGCCGTTGCATCCCGTCGAGCCGAGTTCTATCAGCTCGCCTGGTTTGCCTTCGCCGTCAGGTTGATTAATATGTCGCCTACGGATCAAATTTTCATAACTCTCGAATTTATAAATTAAAGTTTACCTACAATAAAATCATTGCATTGATTTGAAAGTTTATTTCGGTCGTTAATATTTTATTAAGAACACATATACATTTCACATAGTTATTACACAGAGTTATGCATTCAATCAATTTAAAGGTCTCTGATAAACTATATTTTTTGACTTTTATTACTGGAGCGTAAAGATGATGGTTTTCCGACGCGCGAATACACGACGTATAATTGGCTATGAGTGAAACAGGGAAACTAATGGAATGCCTGTGGTTTTTTTTTTCGAAATGTAAACGCTGTTTACCTGGAAAGGTCTTTACAGCTTCACCGAACTATTGAGGCGAGCGCTGAAGGCACTAGCCGATTTAGGATATTTGGGCGACTAACTCAAGGGTTCACGGCACACCTCGGCTTGGGCTGTCGCCTGTTTTGTGCAAAAATCGCGACCTATCTGAGCTAAGCTATCTAGATATACGTATATGAGTTATTGAAACATGCATGTGTACCAAGCATGAGTACTTCAACAACTCCTATGTATTTTGCGTCGGAAAAAATCCTCTAAACTATATAGGATAGGGAAAAGTAAAGCTAGAACCCTTTGTCGTTTATTTCTCTGAAAAAGAACAAACAGCGTGTAAGCGTGTAGTGTGCACATGTGTATAGGTGATGTGTGTGATGTTGTAGCAGTGATATAAGGTTTTGTGGTCACTGTATCGCGTGAGCAGCGTACTCAAGGGTTCCACGCCGAGGGAACGGACCTAAGTTTGAGCCGCTGCCGAGGGGGGCCTAATCTTTGCCAGATTAGTGGACGCCGTCCTTCTTTGATAATAAAAAAAACCTAACATTTGACCACAGCGCTACCTAGCGGATCCAATTGTAATCTAAATTATTCTTAAATCCACCACGCAAACAATCATCAAAATGTGTCCAATCGTTTAGGAGAAATTCAGTCACATACATTACCGACAGAAGTATTATATACTAGCCTCTGCCTGCGATTTCGTTCGCGTGGAATAATAACTTTGGGCTAGCGCCAACACGCATGGGAAGCTCTCGAGAAGAAAAATACTCCTATTTTGAAATATTCTTCATTAGAGCTCCGCTCCTATTGGTCTTAGCATGATTATATATAAATGAGCTTACTCCATGAATAACACTGAAAGAATTTTTCAAATCGGACCAGTAGTTCCTAAGATTACCCCCTACAACGTCACAAACTTTACCTCTTTATAATATTAGTATAGATATATAAAGATTATTGTCAAACTTTTAGGCAGTTCTATTTCCTATCAAATTACTGAAAAAACAAATCGATATTTTGGAGTTTATTAGAGTTCTTTTATCAAAGGATATACTTCTATAATCAAAGGATTTCATCATGGCTACTCATTTATTTGCCATTTTATCTTTAATTATATAAACATAAAAAGAAAATCTATGTATAAATGAAAATTGAAATTAAATTATAAATTTGAAACAAAAATCACGTGGTAAATCTCTCCTTCAAATTTTAAGCAAACATAACTTTACGAAAATAAAGAAATTTATCGCAACCCATGACACAATTTTCAATTAATTTTACACGACACCATTGATGGGTGGTATTTCTGGGTGATATTGAGTGAAAAGTCGGTTCATTATGAGAAAGTGATATGCCCACTACCATCGTTTGGAAAAGTAATGGATGCACAATACAATCATATGGTGAATCCAAGACAAAGATGTTTTTAATACTACCATTAGCTTTTGAAAATAGATTGTTTTATGTTGCTACATAAGGTTGAATTGCAACATTGTAACCACGGTGGTCTAAGTCATGGATTACTTTTATGAACAAAATTCTTATTTTGATACTAATCCTTGTCAATCTTTGTGACTGCGCAGGCTATAACCGTAACTCAAGAATTTAATGCAAAACTGGGTTAAGATATATAACTGAGATCTAAGATTCATTGATTTTTCCTCAATTTGTCTCAATGTTACATATATAATATATGTAATGTATGTGCCATTCTATTCAGAGTGATCAAAAAGTTTTGTGAAGACTGTAGAATAGATTGAACATCATTTATCTATTCAAGAAAATTAAATGTATACAAGACTAGCCTCTGCTCGTGACTCGTTTGTTTGGAATAGTGTGGGTCAACATTAATGTAGTCCGGTGAAGCTGTAAAGACCTTACCAGGTCAATAGCGTAGTCAGTTCGAGAAAAAAAAAAAGTTCGAGAAAATTAACATGCAGCGGGAGCTCTCAAGAGAAACAACTCCCGATTTTGAAACATTTTTTATTGGTGCTCTACTCCTATTGATCTTAGCGTGATGATATATAGCCTATAACCTTCCTTGATAAATGAGCTATATAACACAGAAAGTATTTTTTCAAATCAGACCAGTAGTCCCTGAGACTACCCCCTACAACGTCACAAACTTTATCTCTTTATAATATTAGTATAGATATATTCATTTTGAAACTATAAAAAATAAAAATGAACATGTAGTTACCAGGATATAAATAAAGGTTTTTAATGTCAAACACACAAAAATAATTGTATATATTTGTAAAAGTTGATGATAAAAATATTTCTATGATACATTACTAATAGATTTCATAAACAATTGACAAACCTAACATACAATACACTAATTCGTCAGATTTCCTAAATAAATCCCTAACCTATCTACAATTCTTTTTAGATCAGATTTACCATTGTTAGAAAAAAATAAAATTCTATAGATCAAGACAACTACAGTTTACTTTATATTTGATAGAAAACTAGATTATTATGTTATGTCTAGATTATTTATTATGAAGTTTTCAGTGTTAATTTGTATAAACTAGAGGTTTTCTTTCACAACCTTGCTTGTACAGGGCTTAACTTTAAATTTCTTCTAACAAAATGAAATACTTCAATTTACACCAAAAACTTGTAATTTTTTAAAATTATTTCTAGCCCACTTCGTTTGGCGTTAAACATTTATAAAAAAGTACTTCGTGTGACTTAAAATATAGAAGTCAAACGTATGCTGTCGTTGACTTTTTTGTAGGTATTATCAAGCTCTACAACTTTTCTCTGGAACTCAATCATATATCTCTCATAATTAAGGCAGCGTTCATAAGAAACATTGTTGTTCAACCGTTTTTTTTCTCGACTTACTTTACAAATCCAACAACCACAAAAACTTTTTAATTTTCCAGGTTAATATATTGTCTATGATACTCACAAATAACGTGACTTCCTATTAGTAAAAGAATTCTCAAAATCGGTTTAGTAGATTCTGAATCATACCACCTACAACCTCAAAAACTCCCAAACCTCACCTATTTATAATATTATTACAACTCTCATCGATTATCATTAACAATCAACCTTATAATTTAAATCTTAAATTAATGTAATATAAAATTAAATAAATCTGAAATATATTGTAAATTTATTTTATATTCCAAAACAGTATAATACTCTAAGCCATTTAAAAGTAAAAATTAATATTAAAAACACAATATTAGATAGATTGAAAGATCTCGTTTGTATCATAGTGTTATTATTGAGCTGATCGGGCTCCGGATCAATCAGAGACAGAATAGAGTTTGATATAGGCTAAATGTGATTTTGGACCAGTTTTGACTAATAAATTTAAATCATGTTTCTACAGTACGAGTTACACTTTGTTCCGAATTAAATGTCCATATATGAAATTGTTTCCTGAGATTACAATATATTATATGCAACAACATATTTGTAGTCAATCTGTCTGATCTTAGTTTAATTTTATCTTTATTACTTGTACTAAATTAAATGTCTCCTTAGGGTTGGCTGGAAGAGATCACTCTAAGCGATAAGGCCGCCTAACTGTACACATATTGTAAACTAATGTCTAATTTTGTGTATCTTTAACGTGTGTGCAATAAAGAGTTTATTATTATTATTAAATTGTATAATATGTTACCTAGCGTAACAAAACATTTATTAAAACCTAGCTAAAAATATAACTATGTTTTAAAAAAACATGTGTACAGTTTTCGAATTATATGCACACTAATGAACAGACGGACAATGTGACATTGTCTTTTATAATATTTATCTATTTATATTTAATTAATTTTAAATTTGTTCATTACATTAAAGTGACATAAGGTATTAAGGAAAACAAAGAAGAATGTACTTTAAACATATAAATATAAACTCTTGTATATAAATCATTATAGTTAGTTAAGTGAAAAGAAAATTGCAATTATTTCTAACAGACTTCAAAAGAAAGTCTAATATTATCATACATTAATGATTTAAATATATACAATATGTACTATCCTTTTTATAAATTTTAAGTATATAAAGAACTGAGGTACCATTTTTATGTACACACTTATATACATAATAAGCACTCTTCGTATTATTGATCTTTAGGGTTAAAAAAAAAAAAATTTGAGAAAATGGTACACATTCCCAATCAGTAAGATCGAATTTAAGACTGTATAATGTAGATTTTAACTGTATGAAGAGCATAGGAAGCAAAGGAACAAGTTTTTTTTTTATTTTATATCCTACGAGGCAAACTAACAGACGGGTCACCTGATTTTAAGTGATCGCCACCATCCATAGACACTTGCAACACCAGGAGTGTCGCAAGCCAGCCTGTGTTGAGAAGAGGAGGGGGGAAGGGAAGAAGTAAGGCGAAAGGGAGGGTAGGTGGGTCTCCGGCGCTCTTACTGACTGAACGAAATGCAACAATCAAGCAATGTTACTTGACATTTAACCTGAGCGACCCAACCCATTCATGCTCAAGCTAGTAATAGCTTCAGCTTGAGCCTACCACATACTAAAAGAAAATGTACAAAAACAATTTGTTTTTGAGAAGTTACTGATGCAAAAATTTAAACTAATCCCTTTAGCACTAGAAATTGCAATATGTGAATTTTTTAAATATAATTTGTCTATGACATTCAGCAGATGCTAAAGTAGCCAGCTACCTTGGCTAATGCGGTAATTTCAGCTCTAACCTAATGAACTCAGCACACATTCACTAGATTACCATTAGCTATATAAATATTGTTCGAAAACTTACCAAACAAATATAATTTGAACTTGCACAACAAATTGTATGCTTATAGCAATTGTAATAAGTGTTAAATATTTCATAATAGTAGGAAATAATTTATGAAAACATAGAACAAGGCAAAATTCATATTTGGAAACTGAAAATTAAACTATCTTGTCGAATTAACAAATTTAAAAAAATATTATAAATTTAGCCTACACATAACATGATCTGTGAGAATAATCTCAAAACCTGTGGTCTCAGCTTAACAGTATGTAATCTAAGCTTCATTCCACAAAATATATATTAAGTGATCATTGTGACCTATAGTTACTTATATCAGACTTTCCAAAAAGTATTGCAATGTTAACTGTTAAGAGTCAGTAACATGTTGTAACATCTATGCCTTTGGGATAGAACACATTTCAATTTTACACTGGCTCTGCCTTTAATATCTAAATTACACCAAATAGAAAATATAAATAGCTTCCATGAGCTCTTAAATATAGTAATATATAAAAATCATAATCTCTTGTGAATCCTGTTCAGGTGACTCAATAAAGACTCCTGTGCTTTGAACTTCAGTGAACACAACTGGCACTCAAAGGTAACATTTTTATTCATGTGTTTATTTGTCACATGTTTTGCTAAACTGTCACTCGTTGTGAACTTCTTATGGCATTTCATACACGAGTTCTCCGCTAACGTCTGCTTCAGTCTCATATGCCTCCTGAGACAATAGCGAGACTTGAATGTTATGGAGCAACTTTCACATCTCGATTTACTCTTTACCTGATGATGTGTTTGACAATGCAGGTCTAAATTATTCTTCTTATTGAATACAATTTGGCACTCGTTGCACTCGTACGTGGCCAATTTCTGTTGCAACTCGTGATTTGTGGTCATATGACGGAAAAATTGGCTATTCTGAGCGAATTTAAGCTTACAATACTGACAACTATAAATGTATTGTTTGTCTTCAAATTCATCGGTTTTACGAGTCCGGGATCGAGTTATCCTTATTCTTGGGCCGTTCCTGGGTTTTTTATTCATAATACAGCATAAATTTGACTATTCTGAATTAGAAAATGACTTATAGTCTTCTTATAATCACAAGTATTATGACTACACGTAAGCAAAAGTAATCGTAAAAAAGTTACAATTTGCTTGGTTTCAGTTATTATTATGTAGTCACTCGTGTTTTACTAATGTTGTTTTAAAGTTTAACTTTCTTTTACTTTATTATAA
>JACEII010000135.1:695414-742528 GCA_014332785.1 Antheraea mylitta
ATATATCAGGGGAGCCACTAATGACCTGCAATACCGTGCTATTGACTATATATACTATTGATTTAAGAGAATCAATTAATTGCAGTATTTAATTACTTTTTCTGTTTCAATTTTTTTGTTTTTGTATTATTATGTTAAATCTTTAAATATGTAAAATAGTTTAATATTTACTTTATGAATATTTAATTTAGTGTTGGAGCATGCCGTGGTTGTCTATAAATATGACTATATTTATAATGAATCATAACAGTCCTACTTTTTATATATTTACTAGTGTATTGTCATGTTGACGACCCTAAAATAAATAAATAAATATTTTGGGTACTACTAATGACCTCAAACACCAAACGTCACACCTACGGATAATTCGTCGTATTTAATTTCAGTGTTTTATTCGATTATTCTTGGTGGGTTGATCGATCAAATTATAACCATGACGTCACTATGGATAATGTCATACTTTTATATTGACGCCATTTTATTGCTGCCCCGACATATATTATAAAGTATTAGTTGTAATAAATAGTATAGTATATTGGGTATTAATATATGTTTTGTGTTCAGATATTTACGCACACCAATCTCTGTAGCGATCGGTTAAACTGTACAAAAATCGATATACCACAGCGCCATCTTATTGCAAATTATTGTAACGACTTTCGCGATGAAAAAATAATAAGGTATACCAATTTTAATAGTAATGAGTCTATAGTGTTGAAGTATATTATAATATAATTATGTATGTATGTATATATATATACATTTTATTAACATAACTAGCTGTGCCCGCGACTCCGTCCGCGTGGAATCTAATGTAACTAACAAATTCATCCGAATGTATTGAGTCCATTTACTTATCTACTTTTCTTTCGAATTTAAGTAGCGTAGTCATTAAAATTACAATAACTTTTGATAGACTGTACTGAAATTAGTGAAACTAAGATTATATGTTACTTGAAGATATGCTTTATGGCTTTCTTAGTGGCATTCTATCGTGAACGTAGTACTTCAGCTGAGATGCGTGTTCAAACATACAGACAGACAGAGAGACACTTCAAAATGATTGAAACGTATTATCTGGAGGTCTCTTGGAATAAGTACTTAATTACTTATTCCAAGAGACCTCAAACATTTTTTTTCAGACACATTCTTATTAAATGTAGGTGGTAGAGCCACGCTGAAGCTGTTACTGGTTTCAGCATGAATGAGTCAGCTCATCCGGGGTAGTACCACCCGACACACAGAAAAGCGATGTGAAGTAATATTACTTGCATTGTTGCGTTTCGTTCGGTTAGTGAGAGCGCCGGAGAAACTCACCTTCTCTGCTTCTCCCCCATACCCCACGCTCAAAAACAAGCTGGCAATGCACTTGCGACTCCCTTGGTGTTGCTGTTGTCTATGGACGGAGGTGATCGCTTAACATCATGTGACCCACATGTTCGTTTGCCACCTATAATATTAAAAAAAATATAAATAAGTATAGATATAAAAATACAATAGCGTATTTAAGTGTCTGAATTCATTGTAACTTTTCAAACACCAAACTAAGCATTTTAATATGAAGCAATCGTGAAACTTTATTATTTGTTAACCATATTCGGTGTTATTACAAAGAAGTTAAATACTTGGTTTATAAAAGGTTCCGTACAAAATGCACCGCGCTCGCCCGAAGCAAGATCGCGTTATCCTTTTTTCGAAAGTGTAACCTAACTTAACCACAGCAAGACAAAAGAACAAGACGGCGAACATTCACCGAGAGATCTTTTTATAGCTAGCGTTCAAACAGTAGTCCGGTGAAGCTGTTAAGACCTTGCTGGATCAATAGCGTAGTCATTTCGAAAAAAAAAAACAATAAAGTTTATTTGAGATTTATTGCAAATTTAATATATAGAAAATCTTTGCTGATTTGTGACAGAGAGTATATATTTCGAAAGAAGCAACTCAAGATAATGATGTTGAAAATGTCGACGATGTCGAAATATTTCATAATTGTTGCCTTTATCAAAATTCTTGGAATATAATTTACGCGAAATGACGACCGTACTTGTATCTGAAAATATTTTTTTTTTTTTTTCGAAATGTCTACGCTATTGACCCAGCAAGGTCTTAACAGCTTCACCGGACTACGCATATCTGAAAATAACAAACACATTCTAACACACTATAGTAAATCGACGGCGACCAATATATGTATGACAGTCGTTCTGTCAAACAGACTGTTTCAGAAACAAATTAAACTCAAAACATTATTATCAACATGCGCGTGTTATTAGCAATTCATCAGACACCCTACTATCCTACTATATCCTGGACCTAGTCAGGCACGCACAACGCTTGCTTCGACTTCTTTCTTTTATACACATATGTCTATTTTAAATATTATGTAGTTTAAATCACTCCTACTATTACAAGTCTAACAACACCTAAATGTGTTAAAATCCATGAAGCCGTTTCGGCTACAAACGTACCAAAGGAATATACCTATTCGTACAAATATTAAGATACATACTAAAATTAAACGAGGCTTAATAAATGTAGTAAGAAATTGAGAAGGTTACAGATCAATTACATTTAAATCATGAGCAATATTAGATTGAGTTATTATGTAGCAAACGCGTTATCTTATATGGTAAGTTCCATTGCACAAGTGCATAAAATGGCGGCATTTCAGCAAAAAACCGCTGATTACTCATATAATAAAATTGTTACAGAATAATTATGTAATATTTATTACACCCGTTTATTTTAATCTCATATCAGACAATCACGTATTAATCAATCAAAATGATCATTGATTCATTAATAAAATTGTTTAAAAATCACGTAATTTTCAGACAATAAACTTTGCATACTATATTACACTTAGTTCCTAACGCTTAAAGTATAAAATTGCATGTAACACTTTAACAACAGATTAACAAACGACATTTGCATATAAAAAGGCGGAGACAATTAAAAAATAACGTACATAGTTTTAACAGAAGCAAAGGCATGAGGGCATTCTGCCTAATTGTTTTATTCGCAGCCTCGTATGGCGCGTGTTTTGAATTAGATAAAACTAAAATAGTTGAAACAAAGCAGGGTAAAGTTGAAGGCAGTTTGGCAATTAGTGGATTATATTATGAATTTCTGGGCATTCGATACGGCGTACCGGTTATGTTCCGTGTAAGTATTTGTTCAATTTATATTATAATACCTGGTGAATGCGGCTCTATTTTATTCTTCTGGTACCTACTGATAATCCGTTTATGGTCTAATACCTTATTAGAAAGTGCCCTTTTATCTTCAAAATTACTATTAATAATTATAATGTTGAATTGTAAACAATGAATGAGCTGACGTCTTGAAATCTTTCATAAATATAAATCAAGATATAAAACTTTATAATTGTCTAAGTAGTTTACGACAATTTAAATAGTGCTCATTGAACTCGATACACTATTTTTATATGTTACTATGGTTACTAAGTTATGTACGCAGAAAAGCGCGGTAAATAAAACAAAATGGCTCCCAAAATTACCATAAAGACAATAAAATTCAAATTACATCCATAGACACCGATATATGAATTTCAATTATATTTAATCTTGGAGTCCAGTACAATACATGTCTTACGCCTACGTTTAAAGTGAACAACATATTTTTACGAAATTTCATGCGGTCGAAGTTGCGAGTTACAGCTAGTTTCAAATAAAATAGAATTTATCAAATTGGCGCAGTGGTTCCGGGATTTACTTACTTTTTCTATACTTTACAACATACGCTGTCTTTATTTACAAAATTAGTATAAATGTAGAATTACAGAGTAAGTGAAACATAAAAAAATAGAACATGCCGACAAGTACCAGAATCCATTGCGTCTTATACAATATGTTTTACTAAGGCTATAATTTATTTATTATATATTGTAACTCAAAGAAACATCCACAGGCACCAGAAGATCCACCGTCCTTCTCAGATGTCTACAAAGCTGATAACCGAGCGGTCCTGTGTCCACAATTCCCGGTCTATGATCCCCTTGCGGCCCCAAGCGACAATCTCGACTGCTTAGTCCTTAATATATATACCCCAGACTTAATTACTAACGCCACTAATCTCCCTGTCATAGTCTTTCTACACGGTGGCGGTTTTGGTGTAGGCTCTGGATCACCAGTTTTCTACGGGCCCGAGTATTTGGTAAGCCACGGTGTGGTTGTAGTCACAGTCAACTACAGACTCAATGCGTATGGTTTCCTCAATTTACATACTAAGGATGCTCCTGGAAATGCTGGTCTGAAAGATATTAGGGCAGCTTTGAGGTGGGTCAAAGAGAATATCATCAACTTTAATGGGGATCCAGACAACGTTACAGTTTTCGGTCAGGGGACTGGTGGAGCCGCAGCTTTGTATCTAACTCTATCCGAATCTACGAAAGGTCTTTTCCATAGAGTAATATCAAATAGTGGAACATTATTCACACCGCAAACGTTTGATCCAAATCCTCTGGGAATGGCTAAGCAAATAGCCAAATGTTTGGAAAAGAACACTGATGATCCTGACGAGCTATTCAAATTATTTTCAGAAGTACCAGTAATTGAACTCGAAGAGGCTATTAGCGTCCAGATGAACGCAAAGTCTGTATTCGCACCATCAGTTGAGACTTTCCTTGACGATGATCCATTCCTGACTGATACCCCGTATAACATTATAACGAAAAAGGGCACATTTAATCCTGTCCCAATTTTAATAGGGTTGAATACTGTAGAAGGGCTAACCAGCACCCTTGATTACTACACAATAACAAGTCAGATGGATAGAATAATAAACGAGGATTATTCAGCTCTAGATCAGAGGAGTATGGTTGTACCTGATGATGAGAAGGAAGAAGTTCGAACGATACTAAAGGATACGTACTTTACGAATACAACTACAGAGGAAAGTGTTATTGGTGGATTGATAAATTTAAATACTGATTTCTGTTACGTCGGTCCGATGGCTTTGTTTTGCGACATTTATGCAAATGAAACCAAAATGCCTGTTTATCAATACATATTCAATCACATAGGAACGAGAAATCTTGGGAGATTGCTGACAAATTCGAGTTTACCGGCGACATCGAATCTGGATGAGTTATTCTATATTTTCGAACTTGAGAGACTCCCGCTGCCGCTTGATGAAGACGATGCGAGGATAATCACGTTCATGACGCTGATGTGGACGAATTTCGCAAAATTTGGGTAAATTTTTTTTGGTAAACTTTTTTCTATTTCATAGAAGGCAAACAAGCATGTGGGTCACCTGATGTTAAGAGATCACCGCCGTCCATAGACACTAGCAACATCAGGGGAGTTGCAAGTGCGTTGCCAACTTATCTTTGGAGGGTTAGGGGAAGGGTCCAAAGAGAGAAAGGTGGAGGGGAAGGAGAGGGAATGTGGTCCTTTGACGATCTCACTGATCGAACGAAACGCAACTATGTAAGCATTGTTACTTCACGTCGGTTTTCTGTGGGTGAGTGGGTCTTGTACTACCTCGGGCGAGCATATCCATTCATTCTTAAGACAGTAATAACTTCAGCGCGACTCTACCACTTAAAAATAAAATACTTTTGTACCTTTTTTTCTCAGTTACACGAAATAATTTCAAAACAGCGATAGGAACATATTATTATATTCACAAAATACAGTTTTAATTGGTTTAGTACTTCTTTTTTCTCTTTCTGTTACTTTGTCAGTTTCTGATAATTTAAAATATGACTTTAGATTATCGATTACTTTCAGAATTTTATTTCTGTCTGTATAAGTGTTATTGCCACATATGATCATAAATTTCATTATTTCACCAGGTCACCTACGTTGGAAGGAGATAGCGGGGAATGGTTGCCACATCCTTACAACCTCGCTATAACATTGGAGCCTCAATATGTGGCTCCTTTGACGCCGGAAAGAGCGTATTTTTGGCGCTCGTTGTATTTACAATATGGCGCCGAGCTCGATGATTGAGCGATAAATTTTGACAGTTGTCTATGTTTTTTTTGGATGTGAATAAATTAGGCAATGGAAGCAAATACAAAAATTTTATAATTTTATAATATACTTATTGGATTATGATATTGATATTTTGTTAACAAATTAATATAGATTTTTATTATATATTTTATGTTATGTGTATATATAAAAATACTTGTTTTTCTAAATTAATTGAGTATTTATTTATTGTACATAGTATATTTAGACTGGTTTCATTAATTACTATTTATTGATTTAGTATGTTAAGTAAATTATTGACTAATTTATTAGTTTTTAAGTTAATAATTTCATAATAAAGTAAAATAAAACAAAGAGTTTTTTTTAATAACTTTTATTATAAAATCTACGAAAAGTTGATTTGTTTCGAATTGAATTGAAATTTTGTGTGCGCCTCAAAAACTTGTTAAATGTAACAATTAATAAAAAGTTTTTAAAAAACTTTCTAATTATCTTATTAACTAGCTGTCCCCGTGGCTCTGCACAGGTTTATTATTATTCATTATAATTAATATTATATATAAAAAATATTAAAAAAAATTACATATATTCAAGTATCAATTGACGATCGCTTGAACGATACAATTATTCTATACTTGGGTTATTTAGGGCATTATTTGTACTACCCGGACAATATAAATAACGATAATCAGTTCAAACTAGTCAATAATACGTATATAACTCCGTTATCTATACTAATATTATAAAGATAACTTTGTGAGTTTGTGAGGTTGTAGGGGGTAATCTCAGGAACTACAAGTCCGATTTGAAAAACTCTTTCAGTGTTATATAGCTCATTTATCGAGGATGGTTATAGGCTATATATCATCAGGCTAATACCAATAGCAGCGGAGAACCTATGAAGAATGTTTCAAAATCGGGGTATTTTTCCCTTGAGAGCTTCCGCTGCGTGTTAGTGTTAGCCCAAAGCATTCCACGTAAACGAAGTCGCGGGTAGAGACTAGTATTTAATATATTTATAACTAAGTAGCTGTATATGTACCTACATGATATTTCGAAAAACAAATGGCACGATAGCGCACACGTACGAAAGTAATATTGTAACGTCACACTGTCTTAGATAAAATGTCGAAGTAAAATGACATATTCCCATTATCTGTGGTGAAAAAGAAATGATTATATGTTGGTTAGATACGGGCGGATTGACGGGGCTCTCATAAAAAATAAGCTAACTAACCAAGTTTCAACAAGGCATTGTCAAAGCGCTTATGACGTATCGACTGTTTTTAATTATAATATCATTGCTCGTATTAGTGGAATAGTAACATCGACTGGTTAGGTTAAGTTGGAACTAAGGTTTAGCCACATATAAAAGAGCCGTATAAAAATTCACTCAATTTCTAGTAAAATAACCTCAAGATAGAAAAATTAAAGTAAAAAGATCATAAAACTAGAACAGTCAGGAAGTTTTTGGCGATATTTTAATCTGTCATGTAGTGGATTTTATATTTTATTCCTAATCTTATGCTATTTGACTCTATATTTTGTAAATTTGGAGGTGTTTTATGTAATATAGTTAGTTTATTATGCGTAAGTGAAGTGAATTGAAAATAATGCTACGGAGCATGAAATTCTGAGATGCCACAAAAGCTCCCAGGAAGATTCTAACAAGGGATCCACCATTTTGTTAGAATATTGACTCACACGACGGTTAATATTGAAATGACCGTACGACGCTTGTAATATTATTGACTACGCGACAATGGCAGTAATAATCTGAAAGATTGATTGCCAAAAATAAAATTTAAAAAAGCGTTCTTTTTTATGAATATAAAATTACTATGTATAATTGAATGAAATGGACAACTCCAGTGATCCATAGAAATATTGGTCGCAATAACTCCAAAGCATCCTATCAAAAAATAAGTTTAAATAATTACTAGCAGACCCGTGCCCACTTCGTTGAGCGGTAAACATTTATAAAAAAACTACTTTTTTGTGACTTAAATATAAAAGTTAGACATATGCTGTCGATGACTTTTTGTAGGTATTATCAAGCTCTACAACTTTTCTCTAGACTTCAATCATATATCTCTCACCGTTAAGGCAGCGTTCGTAAGAAACGTCGTTCAAACGTTTTTTCTCCGATTACATCAAAAAAGCCTTATTGTTCAGGTTAGTATATAGCCTATGATACTCACAAATAACGTGGCCCAATATTGGTAAAAAACGTCACAAACTCACAACTTTACCTCTTTATAATATTGGTATATAAGTATAGATGAGTAACATAACTCTATCAAAACTTATTGTAATTTTAATGAGGACGCGACTTAAGTACGAGAGAAAAGTAGATCATCAGTCGCGGGCACAGCTAGTGGAGAATAAACGAATATTTTATCAAATATTTTGTTAAGAATGAGTTTGCTGGAGAATAGGTACAATCACATAAGGTTTGGAGTTCCCAGCACTCGCCACCAATCGACATTCAGTACCCACGTCTGTATTCAAGCTATCTTAAAGTAGTATATAATAATATCAAATACATTTTTATTCCAGGTACCTATTCACTTTCGATAAATGACCTTTATAATATCAGTGGAAATGCTGTCTCACATAAAGACAGCTATTTTTCGAACTGCCTTGAAGCGAAAACGAGTGTATAAAAAACGATTGTGACACTAAATTCAAAATGGCTACCGCGCTCGATTGTTTTTGGCGGTAGCTAATTTAATTTTTGCAGCTTGGTTAATTTTGTCATGGTTGTAACGTATAATACGAATATTAAGTATATTCACCAAGAAATAATGAGGATAGTTGCGTTTTTAGAAATGTTTTATTTCCAAAATATAAACTTGTACTCTCGTTACAGCTTCAACATGGCGGACACAAAGCATGCTATACTCATACTATGACAGCCGCCTATCCAATGTAATAATAAATCTGTTTTTCCAACAATACGACAGACCATAGAGAACATTTCAAATTTCATTTCATAAATCAGTGGTTCTGTCACATATATTAACTTAAGAATATAAATGTTATACATAATATATATTCACCCATATATTTCAATCATATATTACATTATAATAAAGACGATTTTATAAATAATTTAGACAAAGGTATTTCCACAAACAGCCACTAACAAGTATATATAATTCATTCTAAAAATGAAATCTGTGCCACGTATATATATTTTAAATTACATATATACATAATTTGTGCCAAAAATTGCTTCTTAAAATTCACACTCTTTCTACCATAACGAACCAATCCCATAACTTTCATAGAAGTAATCAAATATTTTTATATCCACCAGGCAAAGGCACTATTTCTCTTCAACTCGAACTGTCAGTTTCGCTGTCAGTACTTTCGTGTTTTTTTCTATGCTTCCTATCTCTTCGCTTGTCTTTGTGCCGCGGGCTTCGCTTCGGACTATCCCGGCGGACGCGGTGATGTCAAATACCAGAATCATCGGTCGTGTGATGGATGTTATTGACCGACTCCTCGGATGTTTCCGATTTTTGTTTCTTTTTCGTACTGGAAACAAATGCGACGAGAATAAAAAGTTTTGTTAATTAAAAGTACCAGATAAAAGTACTGTTTCCAAGAGACACGTCATGTTAGCATGAAGACGAGCGAAACCCTGAACAAAAGCAAATCAATACATATAATACGAATGTAAATTTGACGTGCCTGTACATTTTAGATTTTTGTGATATTGTTGCATGTGTCCTAGACATTAAGATACATTTCAATCATTTTGTAAAATGTATGTCTATCTGTGAGTTTGTTTGAACACGGATCACTTCTAAAGTACCGCGTTCAAGATAAAATCTAACCAGGAGAATCATAAAGCATATAGTCGAATAATATTTAATCTTTTTTTCATTAACATCGGTTCACTCTATCAAAAGTTATTGTAATTTTAGTGACGACGCGACTTAAGTACGTGAGAAAAGTGGATAAGTAAATGGACTAAGCATATTCAGATGATTTTATTATTCACTATTTTTTACATTAGGTTCTACGCAGACGAAGTCGCGAGCACAGCTAGTTATATATTCGAGCAGTCTGCGTAAAGCAATATCCAAATTATTATTGAATATTTTTCGAGACAATTTCAATTTCCAAGCCATTTAAGGCTTTCAACCGATTTTATTTGACAACTAGCTCAAGGGTGCACGGCACACCTCGTCTTGGGCTGTTACCGTGATACATCCAATTCGTGACCTTTTTTTTTTTTTTTTTTATTAACGTGGGGAAATCCCTAACGGATACCCACCCTCCCGGGGGAGAGGGTAGGTTATGTCCGACTCGCACGGACTAAAACCCCACGGTGTACCGTCGGCCGCATGTTAGGGGCGGCCAGGGGCCGTTCTGGCTCTCTTCCTGAGAAACCGCCCCTGCGGCAGCCTGGCAAATTGATCGCCAGGCTACGTCCTACTACAGAGAGGCAACTGGGTACACAACCAGTCACCTCCCCTCGTCAGCCGGACCTGTGCAATGAGGGGATGAGCCCCCCGGCTACATCCCCTCAGGTCCGTGCAATTCGTGACCTGAGCTAACCTAAGCTAACTATTCATACCTACATGAATTGTTGAAACATATATGTGTACCAAGCATACATACCTCAACAACTCATATATATTCCGTATCGGTTAATCAAACCACGACTTACTACTGACGTTATTTATGGATAATCCTGTCATTTGTCACTGATATGGTAATAAGGTCGCTTTTTCAATAAGTATTAGGAACGATTGGGTAAATATTTTACTAAATACAAATCTACATTACTAAACTCCGATTGGGCACGATTCTCTGCTTGAAGAAGGCAATATTTTTGTACAACCAGGTGAGTTTAATTGATTAGTACGTGTTATAATGAATTGGTAATTGGTATTGTACCACAGATAGACAATGCATACAATGGCTTTGTAGAATGCAGGAGAAATCTATAAATATACTAGCTAACCCGCGCAATTTCGTCGGCGCGAAATAGCTTATTACCGGTTTCTATTGTATTTCTAAACGCAAAAAATCTTTAAAAAAAAACAAGAACCCTTTTACAATTCCATTTTTCAGATCCAACTGAGATTAATAAAAAACTATCCTATATATCTAGTTTGGCCAAAATTACACACGTGTGTAAAATTTTAACTTTCGCTTCTTTCTAAATCCAATCTAGACAAACATCGTGACACGTAATTTATATTATACTAGCTGTGCTCGCGACTCCTTCCGCGTGTAACCTTATGTAAAAAAGCAGTTATTAACAAAATCATCTGAATATATTAAGTCCATTTACTTACTTATCTACTTTTCTTAGTACTTAAGTCGCGTCGTCGTTAAAATTACAATAACTTATGATAGAGAGATCAGATTTTAATGATACAAGACTAAATGTGATGCGAGGATATGCTTTATCACCCGATTAGGCCTCCCACGGCAGCGGCTCAAGCCTAGGTTCGATCCCTCGCTAGGGAGCCCTTAAGTGCGTTGCTTGCGCGATACGGTGACACACAAATATACATCGTTGTAGTCCGGTGAAGCTGTTAAGACCTTGCTGGGTCAATAGTACGTACACATTTCGAAAAAAAAAAAAACAAATATACATCACTGCTACAACACTACACGATCCCCCCCCCCACACACGTGCACGCCTACACGCTTACACATGAAAGTGGAAGAGTTTACTTTTTTCCCTTATCGAACTGAAAAACTCTCAATTTTCAGAAAATAAATATATGGAGGAGTTGTTGAGGCGTGTATGCTTGGTACACATATACATTTGAACAACTCATACATATATGAATAGTTGGCTAGGTTAGCTAAGATAGGCCGCGATTTTGCATGCAACAGGTAACAGCCAAGCCGTGGTGTGCCGTGCACCCTTGAGCTGGTTGCCAAAATAAAATCGGCTGAGTGCCTTAAGCGCTCGCCTTAGTAGTCCGGTGAAGCTGTTAAGACCTTGATGGGTCAATAGCGTAGACATTTCGAAAAAAAAAAAAAAGATATGCTTTATGATTCTCTTGATATTTTATCGTGAATGCTCTACTTTAGCAGTGATGCGTGTCCAAACAATAATACAGACATTTCTTAAAATATGATTGAAAAATAATTAATAAAATAAATTTCTTTTGCTGTCACTCGGATCCGAACTGAGGTTAGACGGATTTTCGAAACAACCGATTTCCATCTGAGCTATTTTTGTTTTGACAGCAGCGACGAAATTTACCCTTATATTCTAGCTATATTTTTTCATTGCCTGAAATCTCTGATAAAAAAAGCTTTCTATGAATGAAATGTAGCTGGATCGATTTATCGTCCCCGAAACCACCTACATACTACGGAAATAGATGATTCCGTTTTCGAGATCCTGAATATATAACAATACAAGCTGACCCGTGCAACTTCGTCTGCACCAAATTGGTTATCACTGTTATTTTCGACCGGTAAAGGTATTAAAAATAAAAATCGCGATGGTAAAATAGGGGTTGATTGTAAAGGGTTGAAAATTCAGAGTTATATGTATTTACTAATGCTGTATCATAATTTTTTTTTTTTATCTAAAATTGAAAAAAAAAATTAAGGAGTGGATTACCCTTAACATTTAGGGGGATGAAAAATAGATGTTGTCCGATTCTCAGACCTACCCAATATGCACACAAAATTTCATGAAAATTAGGAAAGCCGTTTCGGAGCAGTTTAACCACAAACACCGCGACACGATAATAGTTCGGTGAAGCTGTTAAGACCTTGCTGGGTCAATAGGATAGTCATTTCGAAAAAAAAAAAAAAAAAACACCGCGACACGATAATTTTATATATATTCGATAAAAGTATACAAGAATTACTCGTTTAAAGGTATTAGGTGTTATACATGTTTACTTACGTTTTTTTTCTTTCATTTTCAGTCGATATTTGTTCGTTGAATAATTTTGTTAATTCCAATTCTTTTATTTCGTCTGTATTTGTTAGAATGATTGCTCTGAAACAGAATTAATTGATTAATTCTCATCTTTATTCTGACCTCATTTGTTGGTATATACCAAACGAATGAAAATATATGAAGAATAGACCTTTGCTGTGATATTACAAAAAAGTTTAATACATATTAAATATTTGCTTTAAAAAGGTTTCGTACTTAATGCACCGCGCTAGCCCGAGGCAAGTTCGCGTTATCTTTTTTCGCAAGTCTAACCTAACCAAAGTGAGACAAAACAGCAAGATGGCGAACACTCAGCGAGCGCGGTGCATTTAAAACACAACCTTTTTAGAGCAAGTATTCAATACGTATTTGATTTTTTTTTTATAACACCGATAATTTCCAGACTATGTCTACGCCAATATTCATTGCTCTCAGTGGTAAGCATGGTAAGTATAGCATAGTAGGGCTTTTTATAAATTCGCCTGGCTACCTACCTCAAGTTGAAAGTCTAGCATCTATGAATGTGTCGTGAGCAAGTTTTAGTTCAAGTTCTATTCTAGATTTGGCTTGTTTACCATCTTGGAACACATAGTCTTTTGAGAATAACATCTCTGCCATTTAACTTTATTTCGTGCACTTTTTTTTCGAATTGACTACGCTATTGACCTAGCAAGGTCTTAACAGCTTCACCGGACTACTAAGGCGAGCGCATGCGGCATTCAGCCGATTTTATTTGAGCAGCTAGCTCGAGGGTGCACGGCACACCTCGGTTTGGGCTGTTGTCTGATACATGCAACTCGCGACCTATCTGAGCTAACCTAAGCTAAGCTACATATTCATACTTACATGAGTTATTGAAACATATATGTGTACCAAGCATACATACCTCGACAACTCTTATATGTATTTTGAGTCTTGTGTATTTTGTGTCGGATAATTTTTTAAACTATTGCAGTTGTATAAGGGAAAAAATAAAACCCTTCCACTTTCATGTGTAAGCATGTATGTGTGCACGTGTGTGGAGGTTATATTTCGCGCACTGCATAAACCGTTATAAGTACAACGTATGTATCTTAGTGGCCGTGCACCCTTGAGCTAGTTTCCCAAATAAAATCGGCTGAGTGCCTTAAGCGCTTGCCTTAGTAGTTCGGTGAAGTTGTTAAGACCTTGCTAGGTCAATAGCGTAGTCAGTTCAAAAAAAAATATATCTCAGTGGCACGAAACAACAGTCGTTTGCAGAATCGCAAAACATTCTTCCTACTGAAGTATTCGACAAACGTTGAACAACACTCGCCTCTCTACCGAATGTGCTACAAATACAATAATACACAATCTAAATTTGATATTTTTCCTTGTTCTTTAGCCTCAATAAAACGTCGATAGATAAAAAATTATATATCAATTTTTAGCTTCATTCTTATATATTTTATTTGAATATTTATACTTCATTTAAATTTTTGTGTTCTCATATATTGTGCACATTAGTTTCACATCTAGTAGTTTACATTAATAACCTTATCGTATCAATGTTAACAGAAGCGAGCATCTTTTGTAACCAGTTTTGTGAAGTATATTAAAACAGAAGACAATCTAGTGTCACCGACAAGAGTCAAACATAGGTAAAGTCACAGGTGACCGCTAGTACCACGTAAGTCAACTTACAATTCAAAACAACACGTAAATCGTTTCGAAGAATTTGCTATAACAAATTTTGCATGACATCAGTCTAAGATACATAGTGTTGGTCAGAGCCCTGTAGGTATAAAAGGGTGCCAGGTCGAACCTCACCTTGACACGGGAATGGGTTGGGAATCACGGACGATAGGGATGCGACACGCTCGTCTGCCAATAATATCGATAAATAAGAAAGCTAGTAACGATAAACTACTAAATGATTAAAGATTACTGAATGACAAATTGGTTGTAGTTTATCGATAATAACAAAGGGAAAAAATAATTTAAGAAAGAAAGAAAAATACTTATTGCCATAGAGACAAAGTTGCACAAAAAAAGTCGAGACAGTTATGAAGTACAGTTAAACAGAAGTGATAATTCAAAACAATGAAATAACTGTTTTTTTATATCTCAGGAGGCAAACGAACAGGTGGGTCACTCGATGTTAAGCGATCACCACAGTCCATAGATACTTGCAACACCAGGGGAGTCGCAAGTGCGTTGTCAGGGAGGAAGGAAAGAGGAGAGGAGAGGTGGGCCTCCGGCGCTCTCATTGACCGAACGAAACGCAATAATGCAAGCACTGTTTCTTCACGTTGGTTTTCTATGACAGGATGGTAAGTAAGAATAATAGTAAGAAAAAAAGACGCACTCATGTCAAGCCATGTCATTTACGAGTCAAGTTTATTTACGTGAATAAAATGTTCTTTTGTACACACAACGCCTAATTTAATTTAATCTATAAGCTTATTTTTGTTTTGGATTTTGTAGTTTTAGCAACTTTTTTGCATTTGCTTATCGTATCTAATGGAAAAAATGATTATTGATCAATAAAATAAGCCTACTAGCAAGGGATGTCAGAGCTCATTACAGTTTATGTTATATATATTAATACTCCCTTCATATGTTTAACACCTACACACTGATTTGATAGTTTTACGCGAGAGCTTTAAGTGGTAGAGCCACGCTGAAGTTAATACTGGTTTCAGCATGAATGAGTCGGTTCGCCCGGGTGTAATACCACCCTCTCACAGAAACACTCACGTGAAGTAGCAGTGCTTGCATGGTTTCATTTCGTTCCGTCATTGAGAACGCCAGAGGTCTAGCTCCTCTCCCCCTCCTCTCTCCGCCATTTCTCCCAAATACATGCTGGTAATGCAATTGCGACTACCTTGGTGTTGCTAGTGTCTATCGACGGCGGTGATCACTTAACATCAGGTTCCCCACCTGTTCATTTACCTCCTATGATGTAAAAAAATACTGAACCGTCACGGGACACCTGTCAGATGTGAAACGTTGAACTTGTTCGGATCGAACGAATCTCAAATTCTCAAATTATACTATAGGTATGCGAGCTCATTGCGACAAGAAAGATTACACACAGTCGCTTGCACATGCCATCATCACGTCGTCGCCACGCCAACAATCAGGTTTACACATTTCACATAAAAGAAATACGTGAACCGAATAGGAAACACTTCAGATTTTACATCATTACACCATAAAGTCTAATAACACATATACATTGCGAAAACTTTACACTTAAACCATATTACCAGAATCTCACCTGATGCTACTTAGACAATGTGTTCAAAAATGGTTAACACCTTAAGGAAGGACTGGCTCTCAAGTATAGATTACGGAACCCATGAACGGGTAGCCTCTTACTTAGTTACGGCCTCTCTACTTACGGAAACCTCTCTCCGTGCATCCACCAAAAACAAATGTTATATGTTTACAATGTGGTACTTATATTTAAAAAAAAAAAGTGTTATGAAAAGATAATTCAGATCGAGTTTTTGCCGGTTCTTCTCGATGATTGGATTGTATTTCGAACCGGTGTAGTTTTGACGTTCATAAGTGCCTTTTCAGGGCCTAAATTGAATAAAGAGTATTTTGATTTTGGTATTTCGCAACAGATTGTCAACTTGAGGATGATACCTCTCTACCCAGGTGACTTCGAAAAAGCTCTACCACTATCGTATTTATTATTTTACTTATATTTATTATTATGATATTTTACTTCATTGCTCAAACACGTTAAATACTTAGCCATCATCCTTTTAATTAATATGGTGGTAACTCATTCTAACCTTCACATGACTCCTCTTAAAATCATCGAAATCATTATTGATCGTCATTAACCTCAGCTGTTTTTTTTTGTCGAAATTACTACGCTATTGACCCAGCAAGGTCTAAACAGCTTCACCAGACTACAACCTTAGCTATCTAAAGGCATAAACGCTTGTCAGATAGCTGAATAAGTGTAAATTGAAATTATTAATATTATCCTAGTAATCACATGTATTCTGAGTATTAATTGTATACATCTTTATAAAGTTAATTGATTAATTAAATATATGATGGGCTGCACAATTTCAATAGAAGATATCAATATTACATGTATACATGCCGTTATACTACGCGTCGCTTGTCTAACGCAAGTCCAATACGTCACGAGCATGTCGAGAGCATCGGTAACATAATCTTATAAGAGATTATTCGAAATATCTATAATAAAAATGTAAATCTAACACGTATGCACTATTACGAAGAGACTAGGGCACACAATGCTCTACGATGATCTCCGTACATATCCGTTCGATCTTTCGGGCTTGATGCAAAAGAAGTCTACAATTAAATCGTTTGACAATTTTGTCAAGCATGTGATTACTAATTTAACTTAAGACATTCAACGGACTTCGATTACCACGACTCTCTT
The DNA here is from genome assembly GCA_014332785.1 of Antheraea mylitta. Taxonomy (NCBI): domain Eukaryota; kingdom Metazoa; phylum Arthropoda; class Insecta; order Lepidoptera; family Saturniidae; genus Antheraea; species Antheraea mylitta. The sequence continues at coordinate 712,711 of JACEII010000135.1, forward strand.
ACCTGCATCTAAATCATTTAGGGATAACCACGACTTTCCCTTTTTTTTTACGTGACGAAATCCCTTATGGATACCCATCCTCCCGGGGGAGACGATGGGTTATGTCCACCGGATATGTGCAATGAGGGGATGAGCCCCCCGACTACATCCCCTCAGGTCCGGTTACGGTGTCAGGAGGAGTTGGGCAAAGCGCCGCCTCCTCTTGCCGGTCCTCCGTTGGAGAAGACGGCCACTGAGGGGGTCCGCCTCGCGGGCCCTCTCCGCTGCCTCCTTTTGCGAGATGACTTCCTCGCAAAAGGAGGTCACTGCTCGCCACGCCTGCTCACTGCCGAGCATGGACGAAACTACGCTCGGCAGCGACAAATCCTCTCCTACCACCGCCGCCAGAGTGCGGCGCGCTATCTGCCACGCAGCACACTCAAAAACGATTTTCACTCCGACTTGTATATAGCTATATGAGTACTGTACAAATCTTGGTGACTTAATATTACGCTCATGCAATACTTCAAAGGAATGAGTACTGAATCGTATCAAATTACGATCAGCCCTCTCTCCGTTTCTATTGCCACCTTGAAATGATCTTTTTGCAAAAACAAAAGTTTAGGAAGAAAACATGTCTTTTCTTTTTAGGTTTTTGTAAAAATATTGTTGTAGGTGTCTCGGAATAAGTAATAAGATTTATTTCGATCATTTTTAGAAATGCCTGTCTGTCTGTCTGTTTGTTTGAACGCGCATTACTGCTAAAGTACTGCGTTCACGATAGAACTTCATAAAGCATATCTTCGAGTAACATTTCGTCTTTGTTTCATCAAAGTCGGTTCGCTCTATCAAAAGTTATTGTACATTTAATGATGACACGACTTGTGTACGAGAGATTTTTTTTTCTATCTGACTACGCTATTTACATAACAAGGTCTTAACAGGTTCACCGGACTACTAAGGAGAACGCTTAAAGCACTCAGCCGATTTTATTTCACAACTGGCTCAAGGGTGCACGACACACCTCGGCTTGGGGTGTTGGCTGATACATGCAATTCGCGAACTATCTGAGCTAAACTTTTTTTTTAACTTCGAGAGAAAATCCTCATGGACTGGGTCAGAGCTCCCGGGGGAAAGCCTGACTTGAACCAGCCACCCCCATATACGAGTCACGCAGGGGTGAGGCCGAAAACAGCGACTCAAACCGGCTAAAACTCCACGACAACCTACACTACACTATGGAAGTGTCCCGGGGTTGCGTGAGCAAGCTCCACAACACCCCCGGAATCTGAGCTAAACTAAGCTTATATATGTTTCAATAACTCATATATATACATGAGTTATTGAAACATATGTGTACCAAGCATACATACCTCAACAACTCTTATATATATTGCGTAAAATAAATAGAAAGACGATTCTACTAGCGACTGTTTTTTTTAGATTAGGTTCCACGAGGACGAAGTCACGGGCACAGCTAGTATTCAATACAGTTAATTAAATCTGTATTTACATAAGACTCGATTTAATAAAACTTAATGCTATTTCATCGTATTAAAAATAGTTTAAACCTTATCGCAAAATATATCATCGACACACGCCCATCACTAACGAGGGTGCGGCTAAACTAAACGACCGAAGCACACAATTGCCCGACAGATAGCTTGACTTTATTATATGTAGATAGTGGTATGTCGACTGTAACAGTTCATTTGATGGTTGAAGCTTATTTCAATCCGTATCAAAGAATGTACCTACTCTGGCAAATGAAAGTTTATCGTGGATTATTTGTGAAGTCTAGATGTGAGTCTCTCTTTATCTATTGCTAGCGGGCCCGGCAGACGTTGTCTCGCCCTGATTATAAAAAAAAACCTTGACAAATTATATACCAAAATCTTCCCCATGAATCACTTTATACACTGGTGGAAATCGCATGAAAATTCTTTGAAAAATTAAAAAACTGAATCGCCAGATTAACTGGTTGTAGGTGGTAATCTCAGAAATTTCCAGTCAGATTTGAAAAAATCTTTCAATGTTAGAGAGCTCATTTATCAAAGAAGGCTATATATCATCACGCTAAGACCAATAGGAGCGGAGCACTGATGAATAATGTTTCGAAATCGTTTTTTTTTCCTTTTGAGAGCTACCACTGTGTGTTAGTTCGTTGTCATGTTTTTTTTTCTCGAACTGACTACACTATTGACCTAGCAAGGTCTTAACAGCTTCACCGGACTACTAAGGCGAGCGCTTAAGGCACTCAGCCTATTGAATGAAAATCCGTTGAGTAGTTTTTGAGTTTATCGCGAAGAGACAGACATACGCTGTAGAGGACTTTCTTTTATACTATGTAATTATTATTTATTAGATTATAAACAATGATATAAATAATTTTATGAAACGAAAGTGTTTTTTTTTATGCCATAAAGGCAGCAAACAGCCGTCGCCCACCTGATGGTAAGTGGTAACCGTCGCCTATGTGAAGTGTGTAACAAAAAAGAGATAGCTAACTATAAGTGTATATATAGATTACAGGCTGTAAGGGAATGAGATAGTATATTCTTAAAGTACTCGAAATATATACAAGGAGAGAGAGAAACCTTGAAATCCATAGCACATTATTTTCTGTAAGATCCTAGTGACTATCGCACACTTTTATTAATTATCCTGTGTTGTATATTACAATCACTTTTGATATATGTTATCTATACTAATATTATAAAGAGGTAAAGTTTGTGACGTGGCGTTGTAAGGTGTAATCTCAGGAACTATAAGTCGGATTTGAGAAATTCTTTCAGTGTTATATAGGTCATTTGTCGAGGAAGGTTATATGCTATATATCATCACGCTACGACCAATAGGAGCGAAGCACCAATGAAGAATATTTCATAACGGGTTTTTTTCTCTTGAAAGCTTCCGCTGCGAGTTAGCGTTATCTCAAAGTAACTATTCCACGCGAACGAATTTGACAAATAATTTGTCAAGATATTTTGTTAATTCGTTGAAAGATAACGATAGTTGTTGGAAGAATCGGAAAGTCTCAAGACGCCTGGGAGTGTTCGTGGAAAACGCTGCCTAATGCTCTTTGAGATATAACAAAATAAAGCTCCACCTTTTATCGGCTGAGTGCCTTAAGCGCTCGCCTTAGTAGTCCGGTGAAGCTGTTAAGACCTTGCTAGGTCAATAGCGTAGTTAGTTCGATAAAAAAAGCAACAAAATAATTGAGATAACACACAACGCAGACGAAGACGCAGGAATGAGCTAGTGTAATATAAAGCTGTTAGTTTTAAGAAACTACGATCTTTTAAGGGCTAACAAAAGACTGAATAATTTTTTGCTCTCAATTTTTGATGTGACACATATATAGGCGGAGGGTAAACCTGTTTGTTGGCGTGGCGACGCAAAACACGAACTTTGTACTATTAACAAAATACTCAAAGACATTTGCAACCATATCTTGTAGGCCACTTATTCTACTAGTGTTAGGTAACACGTGCCGACGACCTAGCGCCCTTTGATAAATACCGTTAATACATACCGCGCTAGCACCTAGTTGAATTTTTTTATGTTATATTTAATAAAAATGAACAATGAACATTGCAAAAATGAACATTGCCTCGTTCGTTATTCAGCAGGGTGCACCACGTGCAGGTGAGGTTGGCTTGGGTGTCTCAAGTCTTATGATGTTATTTGACACCCTTACACCCCAATGAACAACAAAGAATAAGTTGCGTACGTAACAATGTACTATATAGTAATAAAATAAAGAAAATGTAATCCTCACCTTATTCTGCCTCCATCAATTCTCTCATGTTTGGTGGGGTCGCTGATCACGGATACAGATGTCTCTCCTGTTTCGTGTTTCCGTCTATGCCTCTTAGATTTATGTTTTCTGCGATTAGAATATGTAACGTGTCAATTTGAAATAAAACTTGTTCGTGAATACTTTACTAAAAAAAATTTAAATACAATACAATAATGTAGTACAAGCAACATTAGTTTAATTCGGGGCGGGGCTACGCGTTGCTGTGGCTCAGTTATTATACCATTATATATTAATAAGAATTAAAATTGTTGTTGCTAATATGAATAAATATGAATAAACTTCACTTGACGGTACCAGATATGGACTCCCTCGGCAGCGGTTTAAGCCTAGGTCCGTTCCCTCGGCGTGAAGCCCTTGAGTACGTTGCTCGCGCGATACAGTGTCACAAAATCTTACATCACTGCGGCAACATTACACATATCAACCTCCACACACGTGCACGCATACACGCTTACACATGAAAGTGGAAGGGTTTTGTTTCTTTCCCTTATCGAACTGAAATAGTTTAGAAAATAATCCGATAAGAAATATATATAAGAGTTGTTGAGGTATGTATGCTTGGTACACGTATATGTTTCAACAACTTATATATGTATGAATAATTAGCTTAGGTTAGCTCAAATAGGTCGCGAATTGCACGTATCAGCCAACAGTCCAAGCCGAGGTGTGCCGTGCTAGTAAGCTAGTTGTCAAATAAAATCGGTTGAGTGCCCTAAACGCTCGCCTTAGTAGTCCGGTGAAGCTGTTAAGACCTTGCTATGTCAATATCGTAGTCAGTGCTAGAGAAAAAAAAACATGACAACGAACTAACACACAGTGGTAGCTCTCAAAAGGAAAAAAAAAACGATTTCGAAACATTATTCATCAGTGCTCCGCTCCTATTGATCTTAGCGTGATGATATATAGCCTTCTTTGATAAATGAGCTCTCTAACATTGAAAGATTTTTTTCAAATCTGACTGGAAATTTCTGAGATTACCTACAACCAGTTAATCTGGCGATTCGGTCATATCCATTCTCTGCTGCCCGGCGGAATGGATATCTGTTAGGGATATCCTAATGCAAAAAAGGATATGGGACTCTTCAAAAAGGGAATAAAGTACTAAACTAGAAAAGAAATTAATCCGGCAACACAACGGTAATGACCCTTCCGTGTTATCTATAGGGGATGGCAGACATTTAAAATCAGGTGTTGATTAAAATCATTCAAAATCACTCACGTATGTTTCTTGTCCTTCTCTTTTCTATCCTTCGATCGATGTTTCTCTCTCTTTCTGTACACAGAATCACCGTTACCTTCGTCTACTGTTTCCAAATGTAATACATATAACCTGTATATTTGTAAAAGGATCACCTGAAAATAATTTTGTTTTAACACGAGCAATATGATTCTCTTTGTATTTAGTAACTGAATTTAGTAAAAGACCGGCATAATGTAAATACTAGAAACTGTAATCCCATGTTTCAGACTTAGTAAAACCAGTAATAGTTTCTTAGGTAATAGTCTTAGGTTCTGCAATAATGTCCCGAAAGATGTTACCGATTTGCCGGACTGCAAATTTAAGCGCCACGTCAAGCGGGTTTTAGTGTCAAAAGGATATTATAGAGTGGATCAGTATGTAAACGATAGTGATGTCTAGAATTGACTCCTCTCTGTGCATCCAGTATAAGCTATTGTATGATGTATTGGAAATGTATGTAGAAAAAAAAGGAATGTACCCGATCGAGTTTCTTGCCGGTTCTTCTCGATGGCTGGGTTGTTTTCCGAACCGATGGTAGTTTTTGACGTTCGTAAGCACCTTATTAGGGCCTAAACTGAATAAAGAACTTTTTATTTGATTTGATCTTTCGATCACTATTTAATGCACCTAAAGCCTTGTAAATATTCCACTTTTATGCTTTCGTTTCTAAGGTGGAAAGCACATTGTTAGCACACCATCTGTTGACTTCATAGGCCGAGAGAACAAGTTCTATATCTCCCTACTATACAGTATTATACTTTGAAATAATTGCTCAGATGCTTCTATTACCTCATACACTTTTGATTTACTATGATTTTACTATAAGTATGAAGTTTAAATTATTATTGAATTACTAGGTACCGTCCGCGACTTCGTCCGCGTGGAATAGTTATGTTAGGCTAACGCTAAAACGCAGCGGAAGCTGTCAGAAAAAAAAAACGATTTTAAAATATTCTTCACTGTTGTTCCGTTCCTATTGGCTTTAACGTGATGATATAACCTTTAGCCTTCTTCGATAAATGAGCTATCTAACACTGAAAGAATGGGACCAATAGTTCCTGAGATTAGCGCGTTCAACCTACTAAACAAATAAACCCTTCAGCTTTATGATGTTAGTATAGATTACGACTCTTCTCTCGTACTTAACTCCAGTCGTCATTCAAATGACAATAACTTTTGATATACTCGACCGATTTTAATGAAACAAAGAACTAGTTACTCCTGAGGATATGCTTTATTCTTGCTAGCTCCTATGATATAAAAAAAAAACTACAGAATCAACTTACCAGAGTATTCTTGCAAGTGAAGAAAATGTTCATATAGTTGATGATCTTGTAATGGCAGATGATGAGGAGTCTGAAGGCGAGGAATGGCGCATCCTGCAGCGCTATGTTCATCATTATGGCACAGACTTCAATCGTGCAACAGCAGGCTCTGCTGTTCCTATTGGTCAACAAGTTTGATGTTATTTTATTTTGTACTAGCCTCTGCCCGCGACTTCGTTCGCGTGGAATAAATAGACTAACACGCAACACTTCTCAAAAGGAAAAACATCCCAATTTTGAAACATTTTTCATCTGTGCTCCGCTTCTATTGGTCTCACCGTGATGATATATTGCCTATAGCCATTCTCGATGAATAATCTATATAACACTGAAAGAATTATTCAAATCGAACCAGTAGTTCCTGAGATTACCCCCTACAACGTCACAACATCACAACGTCACAAACTCACAAACTTTACCTCTTTATAATATTAGTATAGATATTCTTGTCACAGTTTCACATAACTTTAAGTGATGACTGACTGAATATTACGTTATATTTATAACTTAACTTCAGCCACCGATTTCTTCCGCGTGGAGTACTTAATTTGAGCTAACACGCAGCAGAAGCTCTGAATAGGAAAAATCCACTATTTTGAAACATTCTTCATTGGTGTTCCGCTCCTATTGATCTTAGCGTGATTATATATAGACTATAGTATGTCTCGATAAACAAGTTATCTAACATTGAAATATTTTTTCAAATAGAACTAGTTTTTTTTTTTTTTCTCGAACTGACTACGTCTTTGACCTGGCAAGGTCTTTACAGCTTCACCGGACTACAGAATAGAACTAGTAATTGTTGAGATTAGCACATTCAACCAAACAAATAAACCAATAAGCTTTATAATATTAGTATACTCTACTTTTCTCTCGTACTTACCTCAAGCCGCATTCAAATTACAATAATTTTTGATAGAGTCGGCTGATTTTAATGAAACAAAAACTAAGTTACTCCTGAGGATATGCTTTATGATTTTCTTACTGAAGCTTTATCGTCAACCCAGTACTTTGGCTATGATACGTGTTCATACAAAAAGGCAGACAGACAGACATTTCTAAAAATGATTGAAATGTATTCTATAACTTATTCCTAGACACCTACAACAATTTTTTTCTCGAAAATCGAATAAGTACAGATGTTTATTTTAATTCCTATTATATGTATAGATAAGATTGGATCTTAATATACGCTTGTATACTTCATTCTAAAGTGAGCGGGTCGTGTGCAGGGAAAAAGAAGTGTTTGATTTATTTTTCTTTGTAACACTTTATGGGTTATTGTTTCATTACAATTTCACCTAATATTGAATGACAATATATACCAAGATGGTAAACATGCCAAAGAGGTAACTGGCTCCCGAGTGAGTATGTCGGAACACACCAACAGTTCCTAGCTACAGATTTACAACTTGATGCTGTTAGCTATCCAGATGGACTTAAGAAAAGCCTAACCACTGTGCTACGTTCTCATCATGATACATGATATTCCAAAGAGACATTTTAATTTTTAAAAATACAACAAAAATCCGAGGTGACGGCCTATTCCCAGTCGATCACCCATCTAAGTATTGACCGCGCCCGCCGTTGCTTAACTTCTGTGGTCAGATGAGCACGGACGTTTGTAACTCTCTACCCGACAGTGTTTACCCCCACTGCATCGTCACACAAAAAGGTTGCCGATCAACTACTCTTCGAAAGTTTTACGAAAGTCAAGCTTGGATTCTTTTCAGTTTGTAAATTGTATTTATTAACGAAGGTCTAAACTCATATAACAACACGTTATGACCCTTGGGAGGGGAGCGTTTACCATATAAAGTGACAAAATGTGGGTAAGAAAATAGTTTAGGCAAGAATGAAGGAGCTTAAAAACGGCCGCATGACACGAGTACGGCGCTGAGACGAACACCGCGCAGCACACTCTGAGTGCGCGGCGTGGGACGATCATTGCCGTGTTCTGTCAGCGGTAGTAGACGGTCTCTCGTTGCCGGGCGTGGTCTCGGCCATGCATCTCGCAGAAGATGGCGGCGGAGAAGGCTCGCGAGGAAGGTCTGCTAAGTGGCTCTCTTCGCCAAAGAAGAGCAGGGATAAAGGGGAGGCGGCTCCTCCCACTACTATAGTCGAGGCTGAGGGGATGAGCCTGAGGGCCCATCTCCTACATAGGTTCGGTTGACGAGAGAAGGCGATTGGTTATGTACCCAGTAGTGTCTCCATGGTAGGACGAAGCTTGGCATTCACTCGCCAGGCTGCCGCAGCTGCATGTGGCGGACGGTACACCGTGGGGTTTTAGTCCGTGCGAGTCCGACATAACCCATTCTCCCCCGAGAGCATGGGGTATCCATAAGAGAAGTTTTGAAAGCTATGTTGCATACATACAAGTAATGCGTAAAAAACTACATATAAACAGAATAAAAATATCATCTCACAAAGGGTGTTTACTTTTTTAAATTCTTTACAAACGTTGACAGTCTAATACAAATGTATAAGAAAAGAGAAAACAAATATTAATGGAGTTTTGCCGGGATCTCAGTCTGTCATGTAGTGGCTTCTACATTTTATTCATAATCTTGTATTATTTAACTATACATTTTGTAACATTGGTGGCATTTTGCGCAATATAGTTCGGTTTTTCGACATAAGTGAAGTTTTTTTTAATGTCATATAGGTGCTCTCACTGACCAAATGAAACGTAACAATGCAATCACGGTTACTTCACGTCAGTGTTTCTGTGAGAGGGTAGTACTACTCCGGTCGAGCCGACTCATTCATGCTAAAACTAATAGTAGCTTCAGCATGGCTCTACCACCTTAATAAATATGAAAAATAATACCAAGGAGCAAATATTCTGAGATACCACAAAAACTCCATAACAAGAGGGCGACCATCTAGTTAGAACGTTAAAATTATAACAAGATACTTGTATTACTTACCAGACAATGGCAGTAATAATCTGAAAGATTGGTTGCCAAACAAAATAAATTAAAAAAAAAAATTGAGCTAATTGTAAATCTTCATCTAAGTAAGAATTATATAGAAAAGCATTAGTGCTAAAAGCAGGAAGTCATGTACTGGTTATTTGTCCTAAATGCCACATATATATGTTGCGTTTGTGCCATATAACTGGGTGCCAACTGTGAAGCGTGCCCAATAACGTACGTACATCTCAGACCTATTGGCGGCGCCGCGCGACTTCCTGGACTTCGTGGCAGTCAGGACAACTGTGAACTGGACCAAGGACCATGACCAGATCGCCAGGGTCAGGAGGACGAGCACCTTCTCCGTTGCCACCTTCTCGTCTTTGAACGAGTCGAAGAATTCTATAATATCCGCAGCGGTTCCTAAGATTAACAAGATTTCTTAAATTATTCAGGATATCTATGAAAAAACTAAAATATTACTGACTAGAGAATATTACAGCCTATACTATTAATATAATAAAGAAATATGTAGTTTTTTTTTGTCACAGGAGGCAAACGAACAGATGTGTCACTTGATGTTAAGTGATCACCACCGTCCATAGACACTTGCAATACCAGGGGAGTCACAGGTGCATAGCCATCCTGTGTTGGGGAGAAGAGGAAGGGAAGAAAGAAGGGAGTGTAGGTTGGTCTCCGACGCTCTCACTGACCGAACAAAACGCAACAATGCAAGTACTGTTACTTCACGTCAGTTTTCTGTGAGAGGGTGGTACTACACCAGGCGTACCGACCCATTCATGCCGAAACAAGTAATATCTTCAGCTTGACTCTACCAGCTATAAAAGTACCAATGCAAGATCATAGGCTTCTTCCCGAAAGAAAGTGTGGGGATAATCACGACGCCAGCCCACGAGGTATCGACGATTTTGAACTCGGAGAAATTCACAGTTCTAGATTTTTGCACATACGGTATTTCTAGATCATTTTCTCAGTTTCAAGTTGCCTCACAATGTTTTCCTTTGCTGTGTTACCAGTTACCAGTTTAAATCAGTGATGGGATGCGAATTCTGGAAAATTCGTTGGCATATGCCGGGTGTAGGGACACACTTGCATATCTATAGAGTGCACGCTATAGGTATGTAGGGGACAAAGTCCACTCATCGTTTCCCGTTGCAATATAAAATGTTCATGTGTAACTAGTCCGGTTGTAGCCGTATAGGCAAGTGTACGTGTATTGGGTAAATCCGTAATTATATGTATTTAGTAATATCCTTGACTGGTGAAATTAATATAAACTGATTATTCGAGAATACGGACTTTTATTGATCCAACCGGGCTCACAATATATACATCTATAAATATACCCAGCACACCTAAACCGGGATTCAAATCTGCTGACATCGAATTGATACTGTACCAGCCAAACTAATCCAACATCATGACTTATTTTTAAGTTTTCGAAGTTGAATTTTCTTACTGACAATGATGTAAAAGAAAATTCAGGCATAGAAGAATTTATGGAGGATCAACAAGAGCTGATTGTGTTTAGAAATGAGTACCTGGACGACAGATCCTAGCTCGGTTCTTTAAAAAATCATTTTTAAATTAAAATAAACTATTAGGTTTGCCTCACAAAATTAGCATTATTTACCAAAAAAAAAAAATCTCTTTTGCTTTCACTCGAATTCGAACTGGGGTTAGACGGATTTTCGAAGCAGCCCATTTCTATCTGATCTATTTTTGTTTTGACAGCACCGAAATTTATCTTTATATTCTAACAATATTTTTTCATTGGCTGAAAACTCAGATAAAAAGTTTTCTATGAATGAAATCTAGCTAGATCGATTTATCGTCCCAGAAACCACCTTCATTCTAGGTTTCACGGAATCGGATGACGCCGTTTCCGAGATCCTTATTATATAAGAATATAACAATTTACAAGAATTGCTCGTTTAAAGGCATTAGATAGATAGATTATCAAAACTTACCAATGTAGACCAACAATAATTGGCTAAGCTGATCTCTGGTGAGGTCTCCTTTCGGTAACAGCCATCTTCCCACAATCAATGTCAGCATGAGGAACTGTTCTATAAGTGTCACCCACATATCCGTGGGTATTTTTGAAGCCCCGGGCAATGGGATTTCCGTCTGAACAAAGTAAATAATAGGTTTTCGTTTTTTTTATTTGTCTTTTTAGGTATTTTTACCCAATTTTGAAATTAAAAAGGTTTTTAATAATAACCTATCTGTATAGAGTTTCTCTCACTTACTTTCAAGCATCACCATAACGACCAATCCTGCGCTTTCGCATCCGAACGGGTTCATCTTATAATGGCTTAAGTCACTCTGAGTTTTCTAGTTGCGTGGTCACCATTTGAAAACTATTCAGTTCCACCGGTTACCTGTTCTGTGAGCAATATGCTACCCCTATTGATATTTGAGTTGTTACCTTTCAAATAGATCGTGACTTAATTTATGTTGTTAACTAAATGCTCTCTCCTAAATTAGGTATATTGATGATATTTACACTATTCTTTAGACTAGGTTTCATTAGTTTATGTCACGTGTAGACAATGGACTTAATAATAGTGTCTGGATGCCACATTGATCGTCGCAGATTTGGATACTTTTTTATATCATATAAGAGGTAAACAAAACAAGCAGGAAGGTCACCTGTCGTTAAACGATCACTGCCGTCCATAGACACTAGCAATCCCAGAGGAGTCGCAAGCGCGCTGCCAGTCTGTGTTTGGGGGAATAAAGAGAATGAGAGAGGGGTTAGAGGAGAGAGGTAGGGAGATGGGAAGGGAGGGGAGGAGAGATGGGTTTTACTTTCTAATGAGCGTAAGCTCTCAATGAAGAAAAACATCCTGATGACACTACTCCATATAGCTACCTGATCTAAGCCTTGACTTGCCTGCCTAAATGGTTACCACCTTGAAATAGCAAGTCTGTGACCAAACACCTATTGAATGTTCCAATAGCTGCAGTATATTTGAATGATTAAAATGTTGCTTTTTGAAATTCCAATATTGAATCGAACAGTGTGTGTTACTTTCTAGGCGGAAATGCAAAATAACGTCCACTCTTATACTTGAACTACACTTAAGAGTTAGGCCTCTCTAAATTTGATGAGTTATCATCTTCTAATATATCGTATTTAAACGTCAGATGGGATTATGACAAAATACTTATAAAACAAATAAAAAATAGAATAAAATAACACTTCGTATATCAGTGTGTACGCGAAGAGGAAGTGAAAATTCTTTGACTTATATGTATTAAATTATATTTATGCGATAATGTTCATAGTCTGTATACTATACGAAGTCCCATAGTATAAATATTTAACTATACAGTACCTGGACGACTGAGCTTAGCTTGGATCTTTAAAAAACATTTTTAAATTAAAATAAAATGTTAGGTTTGCTTCACAAATTAGCATCTTATATTTAAAAATAAATAAATAATGTATCTCTCTTAAAATTGTAACAATAACATTATTTTCTTAATTCGCAGGTCTATACTAATAAGGCGCAAATCATAGCAGCCCTCAACACCAACATAACCCATGCCATTGGTCAAACTGAGCCTTACTTATGCACCAGAGTCATGGTAAATTGGATATGGCGTGTATCGCCACAGAGCAAAGCTGCAAGTGATATTTGCACGATGTTATATTCCATATAAATCTGCATCGTTAGGTTTCTCAAACGAATACATAATTTCGTCGATGTCTCGCACACGCTTTGTTTTATTTCAATTTAAAGATAGGAAGCGCTTAATGAAATACCCTATATTAGACCCAGACAGACATACATATTTACACACACATACACACAAACTTACCTAATTACCTACCTCACGTTGTCGCGTAACGCGTGACGTACATTTTTCCTTACCATGCCATAAGAAATTCCTTCAAAAGATACTCCGCACAGCTTTAAAGGAAATCAATTATTGGAATTATACCATTTATATAAACTTACCTCGATGTAAGTTGTGTTTAACATTTTCTTCTGTAGCCTCAGATCGACCTTGTGAAGTTCTAGCAACCATATGGCGGGCACGACGAGGCCTAAGTATATGAAGACTGATGGGCAGAACCTGGAGGAAATTGGATTTTTAAAGCGGCCACATACGTACAGAATTCCGTTTCGTAATTTCGATTCGAAATATCGATTCGGGGTTCTGTACACATGTCATACACATACGTTTTTTTCCGTTCGGAATCATAAGGCTCAGTTAAGAGATGATGACCATCGACATCAGACATAGCGGTGGACGATGATTTTCTACTTGTGATTGATTATTGTTGTTACGAAGAAAAAAATACATCGCCGTTACTGGGTACCTCCACCCAACATTCAACGATTGCAAAACAGTCAATATTATATAAAAAGATCCAAATTACGAGTCAATCCCAAAAACTGACTGATTTCCGTACGGAATTAACGAATTTGTGTTATGACTCGTACAAAATCTATGAGATGCATTCGGAACAATTTTTTTCCGTGCAAGATTGCGAACGCATAAACTACCATACGGAATTCCGAATCGGACAAAATTACGAACGGAAAGCTACCGTATGTTTGTGATAGGTCCATAGATTTGTATGGATTTACTGCGTTCGAAATCCCGATTCGATATTTCGAATCAAAATTCTGAAACGGAATTCCGTATTGTAGATGGTAGAGCCCCGCTGAAGCTATTTTTTTCAGCATGAATGGGTCGGCTCCTCCGGGGTAGTACCACCCCTCTCACAGATAACCGACGTGAAATAACAGTGCTTGCATTGTTGTGTTTCGTTCGGTCAGTGAGAGAGCCGGAGGATCACCTCACCTTCCCCTTCCCCTACTTTTCTCCATTCCCCCATCCCTCCCCCAAACGCAGGCTGGCAAAGCACTCGCGATTTCCCTGGTGTTGCTAGAGTCTACGGACGACGGTTATCACTTAACATCAGGTGACCGACGTGTTCTTTAGCCTTCTAGTATATAAAAAAAAAGACAAGTCTATCGCTTTGGCTGATCGATCTCTATCGCTTGTTCCGCTGAACACTCGACTCAGGCGAAACTCACACTTTTTCGTGCTTGCTGCCGGTGTTCAACGATCTATAAGTCAATAATAGTCACGTCAAAAATAGAAAGTAATGCAAATAGTGGACATTCTATACACATACTATGGCTGTGGTTCAACTTAATACAAATTCCGGAATTGTTACGCTTCCACGCCCAAAATATAAACCTCACACCTTAATTTAACAAATTAAACTGTCACGAGTGTGTCAAAGAATATTTGAGGGGATCAGTGTTTATCATTCTTAGTTACTTTACACATTTCTTATCAACTTTCTTCGGGAGTTTTTGGCGGGATCTTGCAATATAGTATCGGATTTTATATTTTATTCATAATCTTGTGTTATTTGACTCTGTGTTTTGCTATATTGGTGGTGTTTAACGGAATAGTACCTAGCGTTTCACATGCTATAGTAGCAATATCTAGGCACACTGACACCCGTGTCTACTATACCGACGTGACTGACGACGCGATAAGTAGGTTCATTCGTCGAGCCGTGGACGCTCCGACACGGGATATTGTGGATTACAACCTAAAAATGACCATAAAGAATGGAAACGCAAGCGCTATAAAAACAATAACGTCATTAAACCAAAAATAGTTAATAATAATTGAACAGTTAATATTTCATAAATTACTAATAAAAAAAAGGCTCACAAATACGATTTTTACGTACACAAAATACTACATGTAAGCAAATAAAGGTGCGGACCAAGAGTCTGTAGAGTAGAATAAAACAAAAAAACGTAATAGTACCTAGGCGCTGAGCTGAGCTCAGTACTTAAAACAATAATTTAAAATTAAAATAAACTGCCAGGCTCGCTTCACAAAATTAGTTTCTTTTTACAAACCAAAAATAATAAAATAAAGAAGATACCCCTTTTGCTGTCACTCGGGATTCGAACTGGGGTTACACGGTTTTTCGGAGAAACCGATTTCCATCTGACCTATATTTGTTTTGACAGCGCCGGCGAAATTTACCTTTATATTCTTGCTATATTTATTCATTGCCTAAAATCTCAGTTCAAAAAGGTTTTCTATGAATAAAAACTAGCTAGATCGATTTACTGTCGCCGAAACTACCTACATACTAAGTTTCGTGGAAATCGCTGACTTCGTTTCCGAGATCCTGAATATATACAAATATAAAAATATACAAGAATTGCTCGTTTATAGGTTTAAAGGTCCACGGAGCGTAAACGTCTAATAAGATAGGCTGGTTATTCTGCACAAGTGAAGTGGATGGGAAATAATACTACATAGTATGGATTCTGACTTGTCATAAAAACTCCCTGGAAAGTTCTAACAAAAGGTTTACCATGTTGTAGTTGATTTAAATGAAAATAAACTTGTAATACTACCTACTCTATAATGACAGTAGTAATATACTAGAACTAAAAGATTATTTGCAAAAAATGAATCTAAAAAAATTGAGCCGTCACGGGACGCCTGGCAAATGTGAAACATCAAAAATGTTTTGTATAAGTTATATGGATAAAAGAACAGATTACGACAGGATCAGTTATGGCATAATGAAAAGATAAACCTAATAAAATTACAAATTGGTTCTCCAAAACCGTGTTTTACGTAAAGTGACCGGTGCCCCGTGGTACATCCAGAGAGTCGATCTCCATAGAGATCCCTTCTATCTGGGCGTACGTAAAATCACTTACGATTAGCTATTTTGAAAAAGCCACGAATCATCCCAGTCCGTTAGTGGTATCCGCCGCAAACTATGAACCCGTACCTAACGCTGCGCGTTATAAAAGACGTCCGTGACACATTTTTACCGACCCTCCTGATTTAATCACGTCAGCGAACGATCAGTACCAGCCTGTCCCTCGAAGCAGAGCGTGTTCACGCCCACGCCCGCGTAACCACAGATCACGCCGCCGTGGTCTGGGGGTTAATTTCGCTCCCGCACACCCGATTAGGCCTCCCACGACAGCGGCTCAAGCCTAGGTTCGATCCCTCGGTAGGGAGCCCTTGAGTGCGTTGCTTGCGCGATACGGTGACACACAAATATACATCACCGCTACAACACTACACGATCACTCCCACACACGTGCACGCCTACACCCTTACACATGAAAGTGGAAGGGTTTACTTTTTTTTCCCTTATCGAACTGAAAAACTCTCAATTTTCCGATAATAAATATATGGAAGAATTGTTGAGGTGTGTATGCTTGGTACACATACACGGTTCAACAACTCATACGTATATGAATAGTTAGCTAGATTAGCTAAGATAGGTCGCGATTTTGCATGCAACAGGCAACAGCCAAGCCGAGGTGTGCCGTGCACCCTTGAGCTGGTTGCCATAATAAAATCGGCAGAGTGCCTTAAGCGCTCGCCTTAGTAGTCCGGTGAAGCTGTTAAGACCTTGATGGGTCAATAGCGTAGTCATTTCGAAAAAAAAAAAGTAATGACTATTTATTTATTTCATTACATAGATATTCATTTTTATTAAATACAAAAATTCAATTAGGCGCAGGCGCTGTGTATTTGGCGGCATTTATCAAAGGGCGCTAGGTCATCGGCGCGTACCACATAACACTAGTAGAATAAGTGGCCTACAAGATAGGGTTGCAAATGTTTTTGAGTATTTCGTTAATAGTATTCGTGTATAACGTCGCCACGCCAACAATTAGGTTTACCCTCCACCTATAGACGCTTCACATAAAAAAAGGCATAAGTACTGCCAACAAAAGTGGAAACAATGGAATTTAAGCTGTGTTCTCTTTTAAATATTCAAATTCATTATACTGTGAATTATTTATATTTCATTTTTTTTTAATTAAAATTATTAATTAACAATAGTCTCTCCTTCACATTTATTAGCATTGTATATAATAATTGTATACTATTTTATATAATTTATTAATTCACCAAACACATAATGGGATGCACAATCTCAATACAAAATATCAATATTAGATTTCCCGTCCTGATAATAAAAAAATAGATAAATCATATACCTAAAACTTACTCTATCTACTGGTGAAAACTGCATGAAAATCCGTTCAGTAGTTTTTGAGTTTATCGCGAACAAACAGACAGACGTGACAGAGGACTGTTTTATACTATGCAATGAACCTATAAAAAACAAAAACAGTTCCTCCTCTGTTTCTGAACCGATTTTCTTTATTTTTTGGTACCTAGATACCCTTTTCTCTATTTGTTATTTTTTAAAGGGTCCCAGGAGAGAGAGAGAGAGAGTGGGTTGCGAACTATATCATTATGAATAATGTTTTTTGGATAAAATATCCGCAATTGGACAAATAAATGACACGAAACCACACACACGTAAAGTAATATTGTAACGCCACACTGTCTTAGATATAATGTGGGAGTGAGATAGCATGTTCTCGATATCGGTGGTGAAAAAGAAATAGTTATATCTTGCTTACATACGGGCGGATTGACGGGCACCCGTTAAAAATACCCTCACTGGACAAGTTTTAACAAAAGTTTTTGGCGGGATTTTAGTCTGTCATGTAGTGGATTTTATATTTTATTCATAATCTTGTGTTATTTGACTCTATATTTTATAAATTTGGACGTGTTTTACGTAATACAGCTAGTTCATTGTGCATCAGTATAATAAATGGAAAATAATACCATGGCGCATGAAATACTGAGATGCCAGGGAGTTCCCTGGAAGGTTTTAACAAGGGAGCCACCATCTTGTTAGAATATTGAAATAATCACAAGACGCTTGAATTTTATTATTAACTACACGACAATGGCAGTAATAATCTGAAAGATTGGTTGCCAAAAATAAAATTAAAAAAAAGTTTTAACAAGACGCTGTCGAAGCACTTATGACGTATCTATGTAGTTATAATATTGTATAGATTCGTGAGTCTATTGTTTATCTGAAATCACGAAGGTTGTACAACAGTTAATACGATGAAATGTCAAAATTAACCCCATTGTAACATTTCGCCGGTCAGTGTCGAGCGAAGGTCGTATCGTTGTATGCTCCCGGACCTTGAAAATATGGATGCCAAATAAATATAGATATCCAGTTACTTATTTATTTCGAATATATAAATAACTATACTTTTTTATAATTTATTTTGTTTTCTACTGACTGTGTCCGCGACTTCGTCACCAACTTTATGTGAAACACAGTAATAAATAAAATCATTTGAATGTTTTAAGATAATTTACTTATCTCTTGTACATTAAAATTACAATAGTTTTTAATATGTATATATTAATATAACTTTAATTTGACCGACTGAGCGCCCGATTATCTTTATACAGGCTCCCATCTAAAATCAGAGTTGCATTACTATATTTGTATTGTACATTTTTACTGAATGAGTTCGCCAATTGTTTGACATTTATTTTTTATTTTCAAATGTATTTTTTTAACTAGTTTCGTAATTTAATTTAATTGTATGGCTGTTCCAACAACATTAATTTAACCAACTGAGCGCCCGATTATCTTTATGCAGGCTCCCATCTAAAATCAGAGCTGCATTACTATATTTGTATTGCACATTTTTACTAAATGAGTTGGCCAATTGTTTGACATTTATTTTATTATTTTCAAATATATTTTTTTAACTAGTTTCGTAATTTAATTTAATTGTATGGTTGTTCCAACAACATTAATTTAACCGACTGAGCGCCCGATTATCTTTATGCAGGCTCCCATCTAAAATCAGCTCTGCATTACTATATTTGTATTGCACATTTTTAATGAATGAGTTCGCCAATTATTTGACATTTATTTTTTATTTTCAAATGTATATTTTTAACAATTTGGTTGTGTGGTTATTTTAACAATAAAATATTTCTTTCTTTCTTTCTTCTCTTTCTATTTGAATGAAACAAATATTCCTAATCTATACTAACATTATAAAAAGGTAACGTTTGTTTGTGACGTTGTAAGGGGTAGTCTCAGGAACTACTGGTCCGATGTGAAAAAATATTTCAGTACTATGTAGCTCATTTAACGAGGAAATTAATTCATTATTATTATTATTATTATTCATTTATTTCATCTATATATCATCACGCTAAGACCAATAGGAGCGGGGCACCAATGAAGAATATTTAAAAATCGGGGTTTTTTCTTCTTGAGAGCTTCCGTTACGTGTTAGCATCAGTGTAGTCCGGTGAAGCTGTAAAGACCTTGCCAGGTCAATAGCGTAGTCAGTCGAGAAAAAAAAAAGTGTTAGCATCAGCCCAAAGAAACTATTCCATGCAAACGATGTCGCAGGCAGAAGCTAGTGTATATATCTACGGCTTTACACCAGAGCCGAAAAAAAACTTCAAAACTTCAATTTTTTTTATATATTTAGTGCTAAAATTAAGCAGTAAACGATGGTCGTATCGATGAAAAATTGAATTATACGAGTGCGAGACCCAAAACATTCGAAGCGGTATTTTTATACAAGAATATGATTAAAAGTAAATTAGCCCAAAATGCAAGTTACGATATTTCCGCTTTCTCCCGTCGATTATGATTGTGGCGCTCCCTGAAACTGTCGTCCGGGACGGGTGGTCGGGCGAGGGGGCGGTTCCTCCCTAGATTCAGGGCCGTGTAGAATTTTAAGTTGTTTTGTGGTGTTGGATTTCATTGCATTTAAAACAGACTAGCTTCTGGCCGCGACATCGTTCGCGTGGAATACTTTAGGCTAACGCTAACGCTTCCACGATTTGACTGCTCAAACGATCATTATGAAACTTTGTATTTTAAGGATACACATATAATGTACTCTCCATGAAAAAAAAAAGTTTTTATCATTGAGAAATTAGCTTAGTTTAATTTTTTTTATTACTAATGTTATTCTATTCTGCAGATTCTTGGACCGCACCTTTTTTTTGCTTACATGTAGTAATTTGTATACGTAAAAATCGTATCCGTGAGTGTATTTTTTTTTATTAGTAATTTATTAAATATTAACTGTTCAATTATTATTAACTATTTTTGGTTGAATGATGTGATTGTTTTTATAGCGCTTGCATTTCCATTCTTTATGGCTATTTTTAGGTTGTAATCCACAATATCCCGTGCCGGTGCGTCCACGGCCCGACGGATGAACCTACTTAAGTTCACATTAATAATACTAATAACTTTTGTTGTTCGGATAATTACACCGACTTTTTTTTAGTAACTTATCCAATGTAATTAAGGATTACATCCATAAAGACTGCATACAGCATGTTTTATATATGTAGTAACTGGGCGACCGCGCCTAGCTCGGTTCTTTAAAAAAACATTTTTAAATTAAAATAAACTGTAAGGTTTGCCTAACAAAATGACCATATTTTCACATTAAAAAATATTAAAAAAAGATATCTCTCTTATAATTATAATAATAGGAGTATTTATTTAATTAAAATAAATTGTTAAGATTGCTTTATAAAATATTTTTTTTTTACAAAAATAGATATATATATATACACTCGGATTAGAACTGGGGTTACACGGTAGTCCGGTGAAGCTGTTAAGACCTTGCTAGGTCAATAGCGTAGTCAGTTCGAGAAAAAAAAAAAAAAAAAAAACTGGGGTTACACGGATTTTCGAAGCAATTAATGAGCTGAGCTATTTTTGTTTTGACAGCGGCGGCTAAATTCACCTTTATATTCTAGCTATAATTTTTCATTGCCTGGAAACTCAGTTAAAAAGTTTTCTATGAATAAAATCTAGCTAAATCGATTTATCGTCCCCGAACCTACCTACATACTAAGTTTCACGGAAATAGTTGACGCCGTTTCCGATATCCTGAATATATATAAATAATATGCAAAAATAACTCGTTTAAAGGTATTAGATATATATAAGTGATCTCTAGGGGAGTCGGAAGTCTATTGCTAGCCTGTCTAGAGTGAAAGGAGTGGGAAGCAGATGGAGGGGGGGAGATGGGAGGTGTGTATCCGGTGCTCTCACTGATCGAATAAAACGCAACAATGCAAGCACTGTTAGTTCACGTGGTACTTTCTGTATGTCGGGTGGTAGTACCCCGGACAAGCCGACCAATTCGTGCTAAAACCTACCGTGTGTAGGTGCACACTTTTTAACAATCTTGTACACTTGGCTGCCTGATAACATTCTCAAGACATTATTTAAGTTGGCACATGTTAGTTCCATCAAGGAATTTGCTTTTTTTTTCAAACGATTGCGTCAAAATTATCAACACAAGCTTCATCAAACATTCCCGATGCACTATCGAGGCAGCATTAACAATGACCTAGCACATTAAAGGGAGCGAAGCAACGTACAAAGCTAGTATACCAATATAAAATAAACTCACCATTTCCATTCCTGATTCTCCTTTATAGTTAAAGTAAAAATTCCTTCGAAAATCAGAAGTAAGATCGGCGACGCCAAATACCAGTATTCTAGATTATTCTTGAACAAAGTCACCTGCCATATAGCGATCACGCCGTGGCAAGCGAATACCAAGCGTGTGATCACCGCTTTGATTGTGGCCAATATTTTCATTACATTCGCCATTATTTACTTGATTGATGCGTTCCAATTTTATATTTTATTTTAAAACGATACAAACCAAGACTCGTAAACGCCCCTGTTCAGAGATTATTGCCCGCTCTGCCTCTCTCTATACTCTGATGTTTTGAACTTAGCTAGGGAGACGTTATTTAAAAAAGTATAGTCCGGAAAGCTGTTAAGACTTTGCTAAGTCAATAGCGTAGTCAGATAAAAAAAAAAATATTTAAAAAGATATATATTCGTATATCGTGTGAATGGTTTTTCGAATCTCTAAATTTAATAAGCAACGATTTGTGGCTTACCAAATATAATTTTTAGGAGATAGGAGTTATATTAAAAAGCGAAATTTGAATCTTGATCGTTTGTTGAAAGGAATATGTTTTTGGCTACATTTTGGCTACATCTAATATATACTTAAATTTTGAATTAACAATAATATATTTTGATAGTTATGTATATATACTATGATTATGGTTTATTATATATTTGAATAGGATTGTGTTACAACTACTTACTTAAATATTTCGACAAACAATCTGAATTGTAATTTCTTCTAATTGTATTTTAGTTTTGTTGACAAAATTGAACATTTCTATATTTTTTAAAAGGTGTATGTTTTATAAAATATTCATATTATTATTTTTTTTTTACATTTTTACAACACTATATAAAATTCATGTGACATTATTTTGGATGAAATTCTTCTTATTTCAATATTGAAATGATACATTAATATTTATTATTTGTGTTTTAAGTTTTTTTTTTCTGTATAAATTTAACTCAACATTGAATTGATTAAATTTTTTATGTCAAAAAAAATCATTGACACTTTTTAAATTCCAATAAAAATAATCACTAAGTCACTAACTTTTTAGAATTATTATGTTACTGTTTAAAAAAGTTACCTAACACTATTAACGGATTTGTTTTCAAGGCGAATCTCTTTTATTTTTAACGTAAACTGAACTGAGTTCTGGATACAATCTTTTGAAATGAGGTGAAAGAGTTGAGGTGTCTATAAAGATTCATGAACACGGTTATTTGTAACAGAGCGATGTCCATTGCTGCTTCGTTTAAGCATTTCGTTTAGTAAAATAATTGAGCTGTCACGGGACGCCTGGCAGATGTAAAATATAGACATTTTTTTGTATAAGTTATATCCATAAAAGAACAGATTTCGAAACGAGTCAGCTATGGTATAATGAAAAGATAAAGCATTACAAATTTGTTCCCTAAAATAATGATTGTTTATTTATTTTATTACATAAATAATAATTTTTATTAAATACAAAAACGCAAATATGCACAGGTGCGGTGTGTTTGGCGGCATTTATCAAAGCGTGGTTGGTCGTCGGCGCATGCCACGTAACACTAGTAGCCGACAATACAGTTTGAATGTTATGTTTATACAAATAGGATTGTAAATGTTTTTGAGTATTTCGTTTATAGTACAAAGTTCGTGTTTTTCGTCGCCACGCCAACAATCATCCCATTTCCCCTCC
The DNA here is from genome assembly GCA_014332785.1 of Antheraea mylitta. Classification (NCBI taxonomy): domain Eukaryota; kingdom Metazoa; phylum Arthropoda; class Insecta; order Lepidoptera; family Saturniidae; genus Antheraea; species Antheraea mylitta. Next base: position 736,048 of record JACEII010000135.1, read on the forward strand.
CCTTTCTTCTCCCTTCCCCCAAACACAGGCTGGCAACGCACTTGCGACTCCTCTGGGGTTGCTAGTGTCTATGGACGGCGGTGATCGCTTAACAACAGGTGACCCGCATGTTCGTTTGACTCCTATATGATATTTAAAAAAAATCATGTTTACCCTCCGTCTATAAATGCTTCACATCAAAAAGAAAGTGAAATGTCCTTATCACCACACGATAGAAGAAAAATCACATGGTTGATGAAGACTGGAGCCAAGTATACATGATTCGGAGCAATCGCCCTTGGGTCAGCCCAAGCGCGCTTGATTTCGAGTAATCTTGATTTGGCGTCACCAATCCGAAGTGTAACGGTTCACTTTCGTTCCTTCTTCATTGTAGCGAAACAAGCTATTATTGAAATATTTTTCTTTCTAAATAATAGTACAATTAAATAATACTGAATTACGTCGAGATTCAAGGCTAGAACACAGCAAGCAATGTAATTGCTCCAACCATTTGTAACAATCTAAAAATGTTACTTTATTGCGCGCGCATTTAAGAAATTGGCCAATGACAGGTCACATCAAGGAAAAGGGCTTGGGGGTTCAAAGCAAATTTCATAGAGAAGAACTATAATTTTAAAGAAGTCTTATCTGAATGTCTTAAAGTTCAAAATCAGACAAAATCTATTTCTAAGACGCAAATCGGGAATCATCATCAATAGTACAAATTTACGTTATCAATGAAATAAAAGAATCTGATTCTTACACGCCTTGTTTTAAGGTAGAGACTTGCTTAATTTACTTATTGTAAATATAGCTGTAATTTTTCAACAAAAGAGTGCTTAGAGTATGATGTCATAGTTTAAAAGGATGTGGGATTAGTGACATCGTGATTGGGAAAAGTGTAATTGACGTAGGTTCAAACTCTGTAATGAGCTTGAAGTATTGGTGACGGCAAACACTGCAATAAAAATATAAGGTATTCTTTATCCCTTCTCGGTCGCCACGACTCTTGTCGGCAGCTGCTCAAGCCCAGGTTCGACCCCGGAGTGGAGCCCTCGAGTGTTATCACGATAACGTACTGGTTGGTGCCTTATAAATAAATTTAATGGCTGCGCTCCAGATAATGAGATGTGTTTCTGGTCTGTACCTCAATTATCGAGTACAGAGCCTGCAGACGCTATAAAACACAAGATCTAAAATAAGAAACACTGTATAGCTACCTAAACATAAGTCTTCATAAAGCTATGAAGGAAGTTTCAAATATGCGGCGTCAAAAATTTGGAATAATATACCTCCTCCATTACAGACGAAAAACAAATTTATATTTAAGAAACTAATAATTCTTGAGGAACAAATATTAGGCCGTTTATAATTATATTCTATCAACAGATTTGACGCATTCATATTATCACAATTTTATATTGTAATGTTTTTCTCTTATTATTTCTATTTTATTTGTGGTTATTATTATATTGTAGCAATAGATACTATATTTTAAATTTATGTCCACACTTGGGCGCAAAAAAGTAATGCTTGCTTATAATTTAGCCGGAAATTTGAGGTTTGGCTGAAAACCAGCGCCGTTTTCAAAAACGGCAATACGCTGACGCCAGGCCTCATTGCCATAGTTTTACATGTTTCATATTTAAAAGTTTTTTTTTGTACAACTGTATTTATATGACTATGACAATAAAAATCTTTCTTTCTTTCTAAAAGACCTTCCTGGCTGTCAACATTACTAAAACAAAAGAAATAAGGAACATTTTTAAAATTTGACGCAACGCACCGATTTTTTTTTTATAGACAGTTCCCTTCATACCGTCGCCGTCTTCGAAAGCATGTGCTTTACTTTAGTTTTTTTTCTATGATTATCTTGGAATTTATGTAATACTAGACTCTGCCCGCGACTTCGTTCGCGTGGAATAGTTACTTTGGGCTAACGCTAACACGCAGCAGAAGCTCTCAAGAGGAAAAACCCCGATTTTGAAATATTCTTCATTGGTGCTCCGCTCCTATTGGTCTTAGCGTGATGATATATAACCTATAACCATCCTCGATAAATGAGCTATAAAACACTGAAATAATTTTTCAAACCGGATCAGTAGTTCCTGAGGTTACCCCCTACAACGTCACAAACTTTACCTCTTTATAATATTAGTAGGAGTTTTTGGCGGGATTTTAGTGTGTCATGTAGTGAATTTTATATTTTATTCATAATCTTGTGTTATTTGACTCTATATTTTGAAAATTTGGTGATGTTTTACGTAATATAATTAGTTTATTGTGCATAAGTGAAATGAATGGAAAATAATACAACGGAGGACAAAATTCTTAGATGCCACAAAACTCCCTAGAAGGTTCTAACAAGGGATCCACCGTTACTATAGATATCGTATCATCGACACCGCTTCAGCCGCTCATAACTGGAAAACAATCCGCAGACACCACACATTTTATATAGGTCTAGGCAGGTCAGTCTACGCTTTTATCTGGGGTTCTTGTTTTATTTATTTATAAGTAAGGACACCAACCGCTCTTACGCGTTCTATTATTTACATCGCATATTCCTGGTGGAGCCTATTTACACGGTCCCACTAGCCTCTTCGCTCACACTGAACATTTTCAATCACTAGTTGAACAAGACACCACCACCCATACATATGTGCACACATCTTCGAGAGGAACACTCTTACTTGAACCAGGAGATTAGAGATAAGACGGAAACGTGCGTTATTAATATTTCTTTAACTAGCTTTCGCTTGCGGTTTCGCAGACGTTAATGTAAATGTAACCTATCTTTTGGGAACATTACACTTTTGATTGATTAAATGTACCTATATACCTTCGTATACACCTGACAGTATATATAAAATTTCATGACAATCGATTGAGTAGTGAAAGCCTTATAGACAAATTCACTATCGCATATATAATACTAGTGACGATTTCTATATATTTAAGTATTACATATGTATGTATACATAGATCGACGTTCAAAAAAATTGAGCCGTCACGGGACGCCTGGTAGATGTGAAACATCGAAATTGTTCGAATCTCAAATCTTATTGTGGTACGCCACGCTGACATCATTATTAGTTTCAGTATGAAATGGTCGGCTCGTCCGGGTTAATACCACTTTTTCACAGAAAACCGACGTGAGGTAACAGTGCTTGCATTGTTGCGTTTCGTTCGGTCAGTGAGAGCGCCGGATACCTATCTCCCCTCCCTTCTCCATCATCCTTCTCCACTCATCTCCCCTTCCTCCTCCTCCTTAACCCTCATTTCCCCAAAACACAGACTAGCTAGGTGTTGCTAATGTCTATGGACGGCGGTGATCACTTATCAGGTGACCCGCCTGTTCGTTTGGCTCATATATGATATAAAAAAAATCTCTAAGTATCACATTACACTATAGGTATGCGAGCTCAGTGCGGCAATAAGATTACGCACATTCGTTTGCGCATGCCGTCGTCGCGTCGCCACGTCTCACACAGTCGCCACGGCAACAATCAGGTTTACCCGCGCCTATAGATGTTTCACATCCAAATGTCCGTACTAAAAGGATTATAAAACACGACATACACAATACAACTGTAAACTTTTAATACATGTTTTATACATATATGAATGTAAATCCAAAGTGACTGTACTATTTAGATTTTCGTGAATAAATTTTTTTCAAATAAGTGTCTAGGAATACATAATGAAATACATTTCAATTTTTAGAAATCTCTGTCTCTATGTTATACGCATTACTCAATGTTTGTTTGGTTATCGAGCAGAATTGGTCCCACTGTGGTACTTTTTTTTTCTTTGTAGAAATATCATATTTTTACAATAACAGACGAGGCAGACGAGATAAACCAAGATAAAAAATGTACTCTTTACTTAAGAGTTTTTTATCTTGGTGTACTCAGCTGCATGATAATACCTACTATCAATTCACATAAAACAAATTAATTTTTAATTGATTCTTCATAGTCAGATCTATAGATTTTACAATTAGATTCAAATCATTCGATACCGTAAAGACAATATGTTAAGAATATTAATTCTTATCGTGCGTAAGTATTTTATAATAGTTCTCGTAATTTAAATAAAAATATGATTTTGTATATTATATTCTTTAAGCTATGAAGTAGTAGTTTGTATGAAGCCTTTTTTTATCAACGTGGGGAAATCCTGTATGGATACCCACCGTCCCGGGGGAGAGAGAGAATTATGTCCGATTCGCACGGGCTAAAACCCCACCATGTACCGACAAACCATATTTGTTAGGGCGGCAATGGATCGTACTAGTTACCCAACCTTGGATAGCAGCCCCAACGGTTCGCCCAGCAGAAGTTGGCCATCGGGCTTCTAACTGATAAGGAGACATACTAAGTACACTCCAGCTGCCTCCCCTCGTCAGCTAGACCTGTGCAATGAGGAGATGTAGCCCCGGCTTATCCCTGGTCCGACTATGTTTGCGGAAGAAGGCGGGCAAATTGTCGCCTCCGCCTTCCTGTCCTCCGTCGGCGGAGAGGGTCGCATGGAGGATCATCTTAGCTAACCCTCTCCGCCACCTCCTTCTGCGAGGTCATCTCCGACCATCCTTTGCCATGCCTGCTGGCTGCCGAGTGTGGTTTCGGCCATAAATTCGCCTCTACCGCTGCATTCAGAATGCAGTGCTGTCTCCCACACTAGTCTGTATTGAACCTAGAATACACATGCTTGTTACTTGCCTAGCTAGGTTATCTAAGATAGGTCGCGATTTTGTATGCAACAGGCAACAGCCAAGCCGAGGTGTGCCGTGCACCCTTGAGCTGGTTGCCAAAATAAAATCGGCTGAGTGCCTTAAGCGCTCGCCTTAGTAGTCCGGTGAAGCTGTTAAGACTTTGCTGGGTCAATAGCGTAGTCACTTCGAAAAAAAAAAATTGTTACTTGCACAAAAGCAATCCAATTATCGATAAGAACAACCTACCGTGTATATCGAGATTCTGCCCGTAAGTCGAATTCCAGTACAAAGCATAGCAGGAAATTGCAGCTTCTTTGAATTTTCTCCCCTCGTGTGGAAGTGAGGAAGATTTTACAGCACATCATTGGCACGAAGGAGTTTGATTCTAAACTTGTATAGCACCCTAAGGTAGAGTCACGGTGAAGCTATTAATGGTTTCAGAATGAATGGGTCGGCTCGTCCGGTGTAGCACCACTCTCTCACAGAAAACCGACGTGAAGTAACAGTGCTTGCATTGTTGCGTTTCGTTCGGTCCGTGAGAGCGCCGGAGACCCATCTCCTCTCCCTTCCCTTTTTCCTTTCTCTCCATTCCCCCAAACAAAAGCTGGCAACGCATTTGCGACTCCTCTGGGGTTGCTAGTGTCTATGGACGGCAGTGATCGCTTAACAGGTGACCCGCATATTCCTTTGCCTCCTATATGATATAAAAAAAATGTACCGCGGCTTCACAGAATACCAGTAACCGGTGTGCCAGTTTGCCAGGACCTGGTACGCCATTTACAAGCATATGTATTCTTCCACTTGTATCAAGTAAGCATTCCAGTTTATAAACTGCTGTCTATAAAAGTTAAATAGCAATGCAGTCTAAGATAAACAAAGAGGACTGGCTTTAGAATGTAGCTGCTGGAACACAGTTATAGATGTTTGGAAGTGATAGCTAGTCCGGCTGATATAAAAAAGTACGGCCATCATGTCGTGGTTTCATCGCGATGTCTCTCTTCACTCAAACATTTATTCATACATTCTCACTACTTATATGTAAATATGTACTAGTTCTTCCAACGATACAAATTTAACCGTACCATAGTTCATTACTTTCTTAGTTTGACCGTTATTGAAGATTGGTAATCTTGACAAAATTAGCTAATTTTATTGACATGTTTTGATTTATTTCCCAGTGTTAACTTCAAAGCATATTGATTCAAAGAAAAACAAGCATGGAATATTGAAAATGTCAAGTCCTGATTACTACAAACAACCAATAAATGAAGACCATGAACAGGAAGTTCCTTTTTTTTCTCGAAATGACTACGCTATTGACCCATCAAGGTCTTAACAGCTTCACCGGACTACTAAGGCGAGCGCTTAAAGCACTCACCCGATTTTATTATGGCAACCAGCTCAAGGGTGCACGGCACACCTCGGCTTGGCTGTTGCCTGTTGCATGCAAAATCGGGACCTATCTTAGCTAGCCTAGCTAACTATTCATATATGTATGAGTTGTTGAACCGTATATGTGTACCAAGCATACACGCCTCAACAACTCTTCCATATATTTACTATCGGAAAATTGAGTTTTTCAGTTCGATAAGGGAAAAAAGTAAGCCCTTCCACTTTCATGTGTAAGCGTGTAGGCTTGCACGTGTGTGGGGGTGATCGTGTAGTGTTGTAGCGGTGATGTATATTTGTGTGTCACCGTATCGCGCAAGCAACGCACTCAAGGGCTCCCTACCGAGGGATCGAACCTAGGCTTGAGCCGCTGCCGTGGGAGGCCTAATCGGGTTA
>JACEII010000135.1:743425-763177 GCA_014332785.1 Antheraea mylitta
CGTGACCCAACAGTTCGTTTGCCTCCTTTGATATAAAAAAAAAAAGTTCATTAAGTTTAAAATAGGTATGTAATAAATATATATATGTATATAGTCTATGTTTCATTACAATTGGTCGACTCTAACAAATGTTATTGTATTTTTAATGACGACGCGGCTTACATACGAGAGTAAAGTAAATGGACTTCATACATTCAGATGATGTAGTCTGGTTAAGCTGTTAAGACCGTGAGAGGTCAATAGCGTAATCAGTTAGAAAAAAAAAACATTCAAATGATTTTACCAATGACTGTTTTCTTATATAAAGTTCCATTCCGACGCAGTCACGGGCACAGCTAGTTTATAATATTAGTTAGGATTTAACCGACTTACCTTCATCTGATTCTCTTATTCTTTCCAATAACTCATCTAAACTCCTATCTAGTTTATCAATAGGATAGTTGACAGAGCCATCTATGCGACACATTAGGAACTCTTGCTCGTTGCGCACGTCGACTAATAGATGGCGGTGATTGACAGTTTTTGAATTTTCTTCCAAACACGACGCCAGTTCCGACGGCAGTATTCGGTTCTCCGTCGAAAGTATTTCCAGATTCAAGTCCTGGGGAAAGTAATATATCTTAATTCTTCCATTAAAAATATCGGGGTGAACAAGTTTGTTTTTTTTACACAATTGCTTTGTAAACATTCAATTGTGATTTTGTATGATATTGTTTACTGTAATACTTTTCCCATTTTTTTTTCAATAATATATACGAAATAGCTTCTGCTCGCGACTTCGTCCGCGTAGAAAAATGACGTAGTCCGGCGATGCTGTTAAGACTTTGCTAGTTCAATAGAATAGTCAGTTCGAGAAAAAAAAGCGAAATAATGACTTCGAGCTAAATAACACGCAAAGAAAGCTCTCAAAAGAAAAAAAACTATTTTGAAACATTTTTCACTGGTGCTCCTCTCTCGTTGGTCTTAATGTAATACTATATAGACGTTCTCGATAAATGAGCTGTCTGAAAGAAAGAAAGAGTTTTTCAAATCGGAGCGGAACCTTACATATTTCTGTATAAAATTGCATCCTTTATTTCCTACTGTTATTTTAAGCCCTCGAGAGTACATTTTTTACAAACTTTTACAAAGTTATATTTATTTATACCGAATCAACAGCCTATAAGTTCCGAGCTTTTAGCCCTAAAAATGACGATACTTCCATACAACTTTTCATCCCCCCTTTCAACCCCTTACAATCCTTTTTTCACATTTCACATTAAAGCCTATATCCTTTCAGTGGCTAAGGCAGGTGTTTCCCAACGTGGGGTCCATTCCCCAAACGGGGACAATTTGGTAGTTAAGGGGGGGTCTTGTAGTCCGGTGAAGCTGTTAAGACCTTGCTGGGACAGTAGCGTAGTCACTTCGAAAAAAAAAAAAAAGTTAAGGAGGGCTATTTAAAAATGGTCTCGACACAACTTTAACCCTTTAACCTTTAACTTTAACCCTTTCGCTTTGGGTTATTTAAATGCGATGCTAGATATCGGTGACAAATTTAACAAGAAAGGCAAATTAAAAAACAAAGCTGTAAATAATTATCAGGTATAATTTCATTTGACATTACCAAAATATCAACTGGGTAATTAGAGTCGTCAATTCAAGTAAGTTTTTCATTATATGTTTTGAAAATTTACCTACGAGTTTTGATAACAATCTCATAGTGATTTTTTTCTAAAACTTATCATTTGTATTTCTTAAGGGAAGAAGACAATTTTTAAAGGTTATAAATTATGCATGTGGGCATAAAAATTTTAGAAATGTTGATGTGAGGCACGGCCTAAAAAGTTTGGGAAACACTGATCTACACCATCTGTATACCAAATTTCATTTAAATCGATTCAGTAGTTTTGGTATGAAAGCGCGACAAACAAAGTTACTTTGCATTTATATTAGTAGAGATAAATATTTTTGAAGAGAAAACTTTTTTATGTGCGTTGAGTAGGATTTTTGGTAGGAGATAAATTTATCGTGTCATTCTAGTAAGAGGCCAGAGGCCCACCTCTCTTCAAACACGGCTGACAACGCACTTACAACTCTCTTGATGTTATTCGTGTCTATGGACGGTGATCACTTAACATCAGATGACTCACATGTTCGTTTGCTTTTTATGGCATAAAAAAGGTGTTTTATGTTAGATTTTCAACTCGAGGGTGATTGCAAAGCCAAGCGGGGTTAGGAAAAACCTATCATCATGCTATGGTTCCATCACAATTTCTGATGTGAAACATCTATAGGCGAGAGTAAACCTGATTGTTGGCGTGGCGATGTGTATGAGACGTGGCGACGCGATTCCATGCGCAAGCGACGGTGCGTAATCTCTCTTGCCGCACTGAGCTCGCATACCTATTTTATATACAGTGTTGTTTACGTTATACATGTGTTTCACATCTGCCAGATGTCGCGTGACGGCTCAATTTTTTTTCTTCATCGATAAATCAAATTCATTCGCAAGGGTTCGAACGTACGTGCATGGTCTATACTAGACTAAATAGAAATAAAACAGCTATATTAATTTAAATGAATTTGTATTTTATTCTATTGAAAGTACAATATATAATCGCTTGAGGAAAATACAAAAACTCGCAGAAATTGTAAAAACTTTTTAAAGGCCAAGATCGTCTAGGTCTTTCGAGCTTATTCTTTGTTCTTTGTAATAAACATTGTAGTACTCTTCATTACATAGAATGACTACCGTTTGTACATCATAATTGGTATCAGGCTTTATAATAGAATGGAATTTTTAATATCAAAGATGGTTGTAGACTAAACACAGAAGAAGAGCATAACAGCCTACTGCTGGAACACAATTACAGTTCTTTGGCGACAACAGTTACTTGGACCTATTGTCATTAATTCTCCATCTTCCCAACGTGAACTTTCCACGAGATACTCCATAAATCACTGTTATTATATCTTCACAATTGGGGCACGGCATTGGTTATATAGAAACAGCTGTCCTAATAGAGCATGCTTCCAGAATATTCCACGGTTGTATGTCAATATTTGGTTCTATCGAACTTGAGATCATTCTACGGGATATTCCAGTACCCAAACATGGAAGTCACGCTCGTTATTCCTTCACTATTGAGCCATGTCACTGATCATGTAGAAAGAGCCGTCCTAAAAGCACATACTTCTAGAATCTTCCACGGTTCTAAGTCACTATTATTTCTGTCAAATCCGAAAACATTCTAAGAGATATTCCAGTATTCACACTTATGAATTACCCTTATTATTCCTTCACCATTGATCCACGTCACTAATCGTATAAAGCAGCCGTCCTAAAAGAGCATGCTACCAGAATCTTCTACGGTCCTAAGACACCGATTAGTTTTATCAAATTCGAGAACATTCTATGGGATATTCCAGCATCCAAACTTGGAATCCACGGCCGTTATTCCTTCACCATTGGGCCACGACGTTGGTCATATAGAGACAAGGATCCTGAAGACCCATCCCAGTCGTGTTGTGACCGCTGACAATATCGCAAACGTCTCCATCGTTCTTCGCTTTGAATATCCTCAAGTTTCTGGCGGCCACCACCTTCGTGAAAGTCTTCCTGGAAGCTGGTATCTTGCCTCGGAGACCCATATCTCTCACGTATATAGTATAAAGCTGGTATATATTTTTGACCCCCGTTAGGGTTATATACTCGAATTTGATTGAACCGTTCGCACATATCTGGCATTTCGGTGGGACCCTCGGGAGGGAATCTATGTAACTGTTCACGTTGAGCGATTTCAACGGTTTCTTTTTAGCTTTTGGCTTATCTTCGGTAGTCAACCAGGATCTGTGGAAAATTGGATGTGTTATTCGTGTCTGTGGTTGAATTAGTCAGAGATTGCTGCCCTATCGTCATTCTTCGAATTACACCTAAGTTTACCTCAGACCTTAATTAAGTTTACACCCACTTCCCCTTTGAGGGGTCACCGCAGTCAGGGCCTTTTGAAGGGCTTACACCTGTCGAGGGAGCAGGCGCAGTGACAGCCGGCAGTCACTGCTCTTCCACCTTAAAGGTATATGAAGGCACCATGGGATTTTTGTCCGTGCAAATTGGACATAACCCATCCTCAGCTGCCCTACGGTTTGAATATCTATTAGGGATCTGCCCATGTAAAAAAAGACCTACGTTTCGGATTTCTCAGTGATGAAAAACATCGTGATTATAACAAGGTGGTAGGGCGTTTTCTAATCCCATCTGCCTAGCTACCACCCTAGTTGTAAATCTGTCCCCAAGTATATAGGTGCGTTCTGGAAACTGCACTTGAGAGCCAGTTCTCCTCTACCTATAACGTGTTTACCACCTTAGACCAGAATATTATTTAACATACGGCAAGTTTGGGGTCAAATGACCTATGAAATAAAAGGTCTGCAGGAAACTTCGGTCAGTTTTGTGGTAAAAAATAAAACATATTTGGAATTTATTTTTAATGACACTTCTGGTTATCTCGATAACCAGAAGAGAATTTAACAATTTTTGATTTTTTTCTTTCTCAAGAGAAACTTTGACTAATACAGGTGATAGTCAGATTGTGCTAAGTCTGAAGAACATGGTCGTATCATCTAAAAGTTTCTTCTTCTAAATCTTCCTCGTTAAAAAAAATCGTATACAATACAGCGACGTTAATGAACTGTATCAGTAGTAATTGATAAACTATTGCTTCATACTTAAGACTAACTTGAATCTACTTTATTTACGGAATTTTCTTAAGCCCGTAAAAACAATAATAAAAGTACATAGCAGAACAGGCCCCAAATAATTTTGACGGTGGTAGAGTCACGCTGAAGCTATTACTGGTTTCAGTATGAATGGGTCGGGGCTTGCTCGGGGTAATGCCCCTCATAGAAAATTGACGTGAAGTAACAGTGCTTGCATTGTAGCGTTTCGTTCGGTCAGTGAGAACGCTGGATGCTCGCCTCTCTCACCTTCCCTCTCTCCTCTTCCCTTCCACAATCCCCCTTCTCTAACACAGTCTGGCAACGCACTTGCGACTCCCCTGATGTTGTTGCAAGTGTCTATGCACGGTGGTGATCACTTAACATCAGGTGACCCACCTGCTCGTTTGCACCAAAATAAAAAACACGCGGTTACGTATGTCAAAATTGATTGTTATGAATTATTTAGAATTTTCCGGTAGACGTGACTGGTCTTATTAGGAAAATAAAAATGAACAAACGTTTAACACGAGTTTTACTAAACAGTGTCTACTAAGACAAGTTTTAGACAGCGTTTACATTTAAACTGTATCTATCTCTATACAAAGGTAAGGTGCTCTTTTGTGATCGAAAACTTTTAAACAAGTATTCAACGCGTGTTTAACTTTTTTGTAGTTAATATATTTAAAAGAAGCAGAAGATGATGAAATGCTAATTTATTTACTTATTTATTAAGGTACACAAAACCGAGTTCAATGAACACAAATGGACACGAACTTTACTAAATATTAACACAACATGTATAGATTATGGACGAAACAAAGATATTTTATTAAAAGTAAGAAAAAATTAAATTAAATTAAACATTTCTTTTTATTTATTTTTTGACAGCTGACAGAAGCCGATGATATTCTCACCGGACCATAGCTTCCTTGATACCGAGCGTGTTCAGGAACATGACCCTGCAGACGGGCAGCCTCTCCTCACCCCTGTAGAGGTGGTAGAGCTTGGAGTCACCCTTCCTGGAGACGTGGCCCTTGTGTCGAGCGCGTCTCCGCCTCGCCGGTACCGAGTCTACCAGGGAACGGGCGTACGACTTCTTCCCGATCCAGTCTAGATCGTTCCAGAAGTATCTACAACGAGGAACGAATGGTCGCGACCTTTTTCTTTATCTTCTTCTTTTTATATCATGTAGGGAGCAATCGAACAGGCGGATCACCTGTTGTTAAGCGATCACCGCCGTCCGTAGACAATAGCAACCCCAGAGGAGTCGCACGTGCGTTGCCAACCTGTGTTTGGGGGAGTGGAGAGAATGGGAGAGGGTTTAGAGGAGAGGGGAAGGGAGAGGAGAGGGGAGAGGAGGGGAGATGTGTCTCCGGCGCTCTCAATGACCAAACGAAACGCAACAATGCAACCATTTTACTTCACGTCGGTTTTCTGTGAGAAGGTGGTACTAATCCCGGAAAAGCCGACCCATTCATGCTGAAACCAATAATAGCTTCAGCGCGTGCTGCGTAACACCAGTAGAATGAATGGCCGATAAAACAGTTTAAAGTTTATGTATAGAGTTGCAAATATTTTTGGGTATTTCGTTAATAGTGCAATGTTCGTGTTTTGCGTTGCCACGTCAACAATCAGTTTTACCCTCCGCCTATAGATATTTCACATCAAAAAATTTACTTTCGAATTATTTACTCAGCACTGGATTTTTGTTATGGTAAGTAGGTGGTAGAGTTACGCTGAATCTATTACTGGTTTCAGTTAAACAGAAAACCGACGTGAAATAACAGTACTTGCATTGTTGCGTTCCGTTCGGTCAGTGAGAGCGCCGGAGGCCAACCTCCCTTCTTCCTTTCCCTTTCCTACCCCTCCCCCTCTCCTATATACAGGCTGGCAACGCACTTGCAACTTCAATGATGTCGCTAGTGTCTATGGAGGATGGTGATCACTTAACATCACGTAACCCACCAGATCGTTGTTTGCCTCCTTTTATGTAAAAAAAAAATTGAAAAAAAAAAAAACATTGTTTTTAATATCTTCTCACCTAAACACCTCCATCCTATCCTCGTCGTTTATATCAGAACATCTCTTATTGGTCCCCTTCGCACACAACTCGGACCCGCAGCGAGGTCCCAGCTTCCTTCCCTCCTTCGGTACGTCCTGCACCCATTTCCTCTTGTCACCGGCGGGTGTCGCCCTGAAACCATAGTAGCTCTGTCCGGACATCCTCTTCTCCTTCTCCTGCTTTCTCATCTCCGTCTTCAGGCGGGATTCGTGTTTCCTCTGAAACAAACATCCTGACGGTGACAGACGACAACTGAATACATATATATATAAATCCAATATCATGAATGAATGAATGATATTGGAGGCAAAGGAACAGGAGGGTCACCTGTTGTTAAGCGATCACCGCCGTCCATAGACACTAGCAACCCCAGAGGAGTCGCAGGTGCGTTGCCAGCCTGTGTTTGGAGGAGTGGAGAGAAAGGGAGAGAAGTTAGAGGAGAGAGGAGGGGAGGTCAGATGATAGGATGGATGGGAGCGCTCTCACTGACCGAACGAAACGCAACAATGCAAGCAGTTTTTGTGATGTTTTGTAACGATTGTCCACGATGAACTCCGAAACGACTCATCCGATCTTCACGAGACGTTGGCATTTACGTATAATTTGCTCCAATTTGAGAGATACGATAATTTATATTTCGATTAATGGCCTCAATATTTTGTAATTACAAATTAAAAAATTGACAATGTTGATTATTGTTATTAATTGTAAATCTCATCGGCCTCAAACAGATGGCGCTTTGAATTAATTTGTTGATAGAAAACTGTAGCAACGACTGTTATAGACATCTCATAGATGGCGTTATGTTTTAATCTTGTTCTTGACTTCCAATTCTAATCCAACATGTAATAACTGAGCCACAGCAACGAGTTACCCCGTTAGCTAGTAATTATATAAATAAACATAGCCAGTTTTGGTGTACACATACAAATATAGTAAAATTATTTTTGTACAATATTAATTTAGTTCACGAAAAATCTAATAGACGGCGGTATTGCATAGTTCGTAATATTGATTATGACAAAAAAAATATTAACGTTTTTTTTTAATATAGATACCACACTTGAAACACAATGTCATAATAAAATATCTAGAGTTCAATAGTTATTTTTATTTAAAAAAAAAACAGCGGTCCCAACGTACGTTATTTTGCTCTGATAATAAAAAAAAAGCTTGACAAATTATACACCTAAGCCTTCCTCATAAATTTCTTTACTACTGGTGAAAACAGTATGAAAATCCGTTCCATAGTCATAGCGAACAGACAGACAGACAAGCGGCAGACATGTTTTATAAAAAGTAATTATTAAGGGACAAATAACTGTCCCACAGTATTTGTAACTCTCATACAGATAAATGTATAGACAGACAGGTTACATGTTATTACATATATATAGGGATTCACTTATGACTTGTTAACAGGCACCTCTACCATAGCAAGAAATATTTATGAAAAAAAGAAGTGAACTTTCGAACTTTCATGAAATATATTTTTACATTAAAGCAACGAAAAACCTCATGTTTAAAAAATAATAATAAAAAAAATATTAAAATATCTTACCTTGAGCTAGTAAAATATCTTCACAATTTTATACAAACACAGAGAAAACAAACTAATTATAAATCTCTATACGTAATAGAATCATGAATATTCATTGTCTGTTTCTTTGAATCATCAATAGAAACATACTGAACCGATTTGAATGTAATCTTCACATTGATGTAGAACTGAACGCGAGGAATGGTTTAAGCTAGTTATTATAATGCTTTACGATAATGGCTAAAAGCAGTCATGATAAAATTCATACAAAAAATTCAGATAAAAAAATGGAAGACATATTTTATCAGCGATAGATCCAACTTTTAAGGCTAGTGACTGTATTAATTCTGAACGATTTCATTGACCCATTTCATATATATTTTTTTCACTTTATTTTTGGCAATCAATCATTCACATTATTACTGCCATTGTCGAGTAGTCAATAATATTACAAGCGTCCTGCGATCACTTCAATATTAAGCTTCGTGTGAGTAAATATTTTAACATGATGGTGGATCCCTATTTAGAACCTTCCAGGGAGTTTTTGTGTCATTTCAGAATTTCATGCTCCGTGGTATTATTTTCTATTAATTTCACTCATGCACAATAAACTAACTATATTACGTAAAACACCATCAAATTTACAAAATATAGAGAGTTAAATAACAAAAGACTACGAATAAAATATAAAATCCACTACATGACAGACTAAAATCCCGCCCAAAACCATTTCATATTTAAACTTTCAACATTCAACCCTTCCTCACGCCGCCGCGAAGGAGGCCGCCTCTATCGACCCCACACACAGGTCGTATTTCTTCCGGTAACATCTCGAGCCTAGATAGTCCCCGGATAGAGTCCTCGACTTGTTACTATCGCGATACAGTGACTCACGCACATCACTTATACACACATGAGATCACCTCACATACGTGCACACACAGACACACATGGTGGAAGGGTTTAATTTCTTTCCCTTATTCGAACTGAATCGAGTTGTTTCGTTCGTTTCATCTCATATATACATGTAAGTGTTTGTGAATCATATAATTGATATTGTAAATTTCGGTAACAGCCCAAATCGAGGTGTGCGTGGACCCTTGAGCTAGTTGCCTAAATTAAATCGGCCGAGTGCTTTAAGCGCTCGCTTTAGTAGTCCGGTGAAGCTGTAAAGGCCTCGCAAGAGTTCTACAAAGAAAACAGCATCATGAAATATGAAAGCGATAGATGGCGCTATTAACTAAATCGAAAGGCAAAAAAACGTCTGCAATCTTATCTATACAAATATTATGAAGCTGAAGAGTTGGTCATTTTCCGATAATAAATATATGGAGGAGTTGTTGAGGCGTGTATGCTTGGTACACATTAGGTTTCAACAACTCATACATATATGAATAGTTAGCTAGGTTAACTAAGATAGATCGCGATTTTGCATGCAACAGGCAAGAGCCAAGCCGAGGTGTGCCGTGCACCCTTGAGATGGTTGCCAAGATAAAATTGGCTGAGCGCCTTAAGCGCTCGCCTTAGTAGTCCGGTGAAGCTGTTAAGACCTTGCTGGGTCAATAGCGTAGTCAATTTAAAAAAAAATAAAAAAAAATGAAGAGTTGGTTTACATGAACGAGCTAATCTCAGGAACTGCCGGTCCGATTTGAAAAATTATTTCAGTGTTTGATAGTTCATTTATTGAGGGAAGCCATAGGGCCTAAGCTAAGACCAGTAGAAGCGGAGCACCAATAAATAATGTTTCGAAATCGGGATTAACGTACGTATATTTAAAAACATGTTCACCTTCTACGTAAACGAAGTCGCGAGTTGAAATTAGTTTACCAAGAAACAAATCAATTGACACTTAAAATCCGATATATCGATTCGATAATAGAGGTTTTTAACACGTGACAGAGTCTTATAAGTTATTTAGATAAATTCACATTTTAACAATTCAGTTTTTTACATAAATGTTTTTTTTTTTAAATCAAATGTCAAAATAACAATAACCATTAGCATTGTAGGTAACTTTGTCCGTTCATTCGTTATTGAAACATCAATTTAGATCAAAATAAGTTCGAAGGACCATATTAATTCGGGTAAAGTCGAGTTTAACAGCGTATGTTTCTTATACTAAAAAGGTACATACCTTCTCTTTCGCTTGCGTTTTGCAGAACGTTTCGTAGTCCAGGAGCTGCGATATAGTCGGGGAGTCGGAACATGCGGCACATTCAGTGTTCCTTGGCCGTAGTTTCACTAGAATCAACAAACATATTCCATTTCATTTAATTTATATATTCTAGAAAAAACCTCAGTTTGAATGAAAAAGTCAATGATATATTTTTTTATTTCATATACGAGGCAAACAAACAGGCAGGTCACCTGATGTTAAGCGATCACCGCCGCCCATAGACACTTGCAACACCAGGGGAGTCGCTAGTGGGGCTCCCTGACGTTCCGTCTGGTGCAGGTGATGACCGGGCACGGGTGCTTCGGTTGGTACCTGTACCGGATAGCACGCAGGGAGCCGACCGCCGTGTGCCATCAGTGCGGTGCTGAACCGGACACCGCGCAGCACACACTTTCCGAATGTGCTGCGTGGGAGGAGCGGCGCCGCATTCTGGCTGCGGCGGTGGGTGATGATCTCTCGCTGCCGAGCATGGCTTTGAATGTGTGGAACGTTTTTGCTTCCTTCTGCGAGGAGGTCGTCTCGCAGAAGGAAACAGCGGAGAGGGTTCGCGAGGAGGACCCTCTAAGCGGCCCTCTCCGCCAAAGAAGAACTGGAAGGAGGAGGCGCCAGTTCATGCGCCTTCTCCCGCCGCCGTAGCCGGACCTAGGGGAGGTGGGTCGGGGCACCATCTTCCCATTGCACAGGTCCGGAGGACGAGAAGGAGACGGTCGGTGTGTACTCGGCTGTCTCCTTACAAGACGAAGGCCCGGCGGCGGCACATCTGCCGCTGGGTCACACCGCTGGGGCGGCACGATGAAGTCTATAGAGATCTCGTGCCGCCCCAACCATAGCGGAAGACGTACACCGTGGGGTTTTAGTCCGTGCGAGTCGGACATAACCCACGTATCCCCCGGATTTATGATGATTAATAGATTAGCACGATTAATTGGAAGAGAACTGAACACTCACCGGTTCTGAAAGTCATATCTTCTCCATCGAACAGGAGCATCCTCTCCACGAGAAGCTGTTTGTGATTCTTGCTGACTATGTACTTGATCGCTTCCAATGCTTGTAGTGAACCTGGAGATTTTTTAATACTTATTCTATACATATAATCAAAATTTATACATAACGAGTCTGTACATATTGCATTGTTGTGAAAAAAATTTTGCATAGGTTTTTTTTTTTATGTCATATAGGAGGCAAACGAACATGCGGGTCACCTGTTGTTAAGCGATCACCTCCACCCATAAACACTAGCAACCCCAGAGTAGTCGCAAGTGCGTTGCCAGCCTGTGTTTGGGGGGAATGAAGAGAAATGGGGAGGGGAAGAAAGAGGAGGGGGGAAAAGAGGAGAGGGGAGGCGAGACGGGTCTCCGGCGCTCTCACTGACCGATCGAAACGCAACAATGCAAGCACTGTTACTTCACGTCAGTTTTCTGAGAGGGTGGTGCTACCCCGGACGAACCGACCCTTTCATGTTGAAACCAATTGTAGCTTCAACATGGCTCTACCACCTATAAACATAACATAAAACAAAATTGTTAAAATATCTCTAAGCATGGAGAATTACTTATGTCAAAGTCAAAGATAGATTTAAAATTATCAGGTCAAGTGAGGAGATTGATATTCAAGTAAAGTGTCGTCCGATTATTTCAATGCTTCAACAAGATGTTGGTTCCCTTGTTAGAACATTCCAGGGAGTTTCTGTGGCATATCAGAATTCATGCTCCGCGGTATTATTTTCCATTCACTTCACTTATGCACAATAAACGAACCATATTACATAAAATACCACCAATTTTACACAATATAGAGTCAATTAACACAAGATTATGAATAAAATATAAAATCCACTACATGACAGACTAAAATCCCGCCAAAAACTCTAACCATAGAGTAGTAATGCGATCACAATAAGCCAGAACTTATAGTTTTCTCTCTTAATAATGTCCAGTCGTTTTACCTATGATTAGTTTTTTTTACTCAAAATGATTACCCACGGTCGTCACACGCATGTGTAGGTGGATCGATATAATGTAATATTTTAGCGTAAGTAGTTTTAAGTTGTCATCCTTCGGTAATAGACGTCTTGCAGTATGGTTGAGTTATTAAGCTCCCTGCAATAGAACCATTTGGACATTCACATGACTTACCTATAACACCAGGTACTGGCCCGGCAACACCATTCGCCGAACAGCTCCCCACCGCTTCCGGTGGTGGTGGAGTCGGGAACACGCACCTATAACACGGTCCTATATAACTCCCGTCCTGGAAATATTAACCCAAACTGTAAATTTACGTTTTTCCTTTAATTTCTTTTTTTGCGTTTGGCTACTATCTTGCTTTAAGTTAACACTTTCCGTACCAAGCCATTTTTGCCTTATTTTGGCCTTCACACCATTTGATATTTTAACATAGAATAGATGTATTGTCATACAATACTACGTTACAACATCATACATAACAGTATTGACATAAGTAATTCCTTCGTTTTCTGTTATAATCAAATTATGTACCATCGGTGGTACATATGGAAAGATCAAGTCTAACGTGTACCAAAGGTGGTAGATGTGGTCTGACAATCACGTCTAACGTGTACCACCGGTGGTACACGTGGCCTAAAGATCAAGTCTAACGTGTACCAAAGGTGGTAGATGTGGCCTGACAATCAAGTCTAACGTGTACCACCGGTGGTACACGTGGCCTAAAGATCAATTCTAACGTGTACCATAGGTGGTAGATGTGGCCTGAAAATCAAGTCTAACGTGTACCATATGTGGTACACGTAGCCTAAAAATCCGATCTAATGTATACCACCGGTGGTACACATGGCCTAAAGATCAAGTCTAACGCGTACTACATTTGGTACGTAACGTGTTAAACGATGGTTTGGTCTGAGATCATTAAGCACGCCAAACCCAAAAGTGAAATTGCCTTTCGAGTGCAGTTACCGGGAGATGTCTACAGGTGTTTAGTAACAGATTTTCCAGGTTTTGCGATAATGGTAACTAGACAGCCGGGCCTAGAAAAAGTCCCACCAAAAAGAACAGTTTCTATTCCTATTAAGGCAATCTCCAAAAGCGTTACAATTCAACTATTGTCTTTCTAAAAGCATGTCAAAAATAAATAGTAATAGTCGTTAGACTTAGAAGGATCACGTTATGGAGTAAGCATAACATGTTCCTTTCTGAATCGCTGACAACATTAATACGTTAAAGTGTTAATAAACAAACTCATATGCCCATTTATAATATTAGTTAGGATTACTTACATCAGATCTGAACCCGTACACCGTCAGCTGACCTTCCATTTTCAATGCGCTCCCGGATATCAGGGGTAACTGGAATTAAATATTCGTTCTGTTCGCTTCACATCCATCGATCATTCCATAGAATTTAAAAAAAATCACAGGATACAACATTACTGTCCCATAGGATAGCCAATGATGTAAAATACATGTCACTGTGTTCCATGATTATTCGGTATATCTTTTCCTTTTTTTTTTTATTGAAACACAACATAGTAACTGCACCAAGCCTGATGTTAAGCATAGTACAATCCAAAAACATCGGCAACCACCGAGAGACAGACCATCCATCGCCGGTCGCCGCTGTCATACGGGCCATAATGACGAAAGTCACCCGGTACTGGATATGCACAGGCTGATCCCGAAACGCGACGCGCAGAAGCGAGTCACTATGACGGGCTTTTTCGCCATGTACATGGTGGTTGCGACCCAGTCGGGCTGTATAACCCTACCACCCCGCTATCGCCATTGCCTCGTTCGTTGATCAGCAGGGTGCACCACGTGCAGGTGAGGTTGGCTTGGGTGTCTCAAGTCTTAAGATGTTACTCGACACTCCTTACACCCCTGCAGGTGAGATTGGCTTGAACTTATCTTAATACATAGAGATCCAGTGTCCTGATGTTTGTCTATGATAAGCTCCGAAACTACTCAACCGATTTTCACAAAACGTTGACAATTATAATTTGGCTAAACCTTATAGATAGAATAATTCATATTTCCATTAATGGCCACGATATTGTTTAATTACAAATTAAATGATTGCCAATGTTGATTGTTGTTATTAGTTGTAAATTTCATCAGTTGCAAACAGATGGCGCTTTAGTTTGTTGACAGAAATCTTTAAGACCGACTGTTATAGAATCTCATAGATGGCGCCATGATTTAATTTTGATTGTGATTGTTGATCATTGATATAAATTGTAAATTTCATCAGTTGCAAACAGATGTTGCTTTAGTTTGTTGACACAAAACTGTAAGACCGATAGGATGACGCCACGTTTTATTTTGAATTTCTTTTTCAACTTCGGTTTCGTAAAGTGTTGTCTCTATCGCGCCTCACAGTGACCGCGATTACATTGTTAACTGTAAATATTTGATATTTTTTACGTTACAAAGAAAATATTATTATCTTGGAGATTATTCAAAAAATATTTTTTGTTAATTCTTATGAATATTTGATCCTACAACTAAATAAAGTTTTTTTTTAACTTTATTTTTGGCAATCAATCTTTGATATTATTACTGTCATTGACACGTAGTCAATAATATTGCCTTAGTAGTCCGGTGAAGCTGTTAAGACGTTGCTAGGTCAATAGCGTAGTCAGTTCAAGAAAAAAAAAGTCAATAATATTACTAGTGTAGTACAATCATTTCAATATTAAGCAACGTATGAGTCAGTATTCCAACAAGATGGTGGATCCCTTGTTAGTGCCTTCCAGGGAGTTTTTGTGGCATCTTAGAATTTCATGCTCACTTAAGCACAATAACCAAAGTGTATTACGTAAAACAACCCCAATTTTACAAAATATAGAGTTAAATAACACAAGATTATGAATAAAATATAAAATCCCACCAAAAACTCCTAAATGAAGGTCTTAGTCGTTAATTCAATAAAACAAATATACTGACACTGGCGCAATGATTTACATGGTGCATTGGTAAAAAAAAGATCTTGTATACCTTGGATATAGCACAGAGGTCGTTCAGCAAATATCTAGTTGGCACGTTGTCGGTACAATCGAGGATAATATCATAACGAGACGCGATTTCTAACGCATTATTCGAATCCAGCTGTGTATTATACGGCGTCACTTTGATATGCGAGTTTATACTGGAACAATACATTTTTATTATTGTACTAGCTGTGCCCGCGACTCCGTTCGCGTGTAATCTAATGTACAAATCCCCGTTTTCTCCTCTTCTCACTCATCAGAACAACTCACTTGCAAAACGTGATAGTCTAGGCATCATAGGGATCAACATCCGAAGCGACCTCAACCACAGGGACCACATTGGGAGTGTTCTCTCTGTAACATCTAAGAGATTGGGTATCCTGAATAGAGTGAGACGGTTTTTCACGCCCGGCCAACTATACCTTCTCTATAAGGCACAAGTTAGACCGTGCATGGAATACTGTTCGCATCTCTGAGATGGTTCCGCCCATTACCTCCATGATGCTCTAGACAGGTTGCAGCGACGGGCTGTCCGTATTAAGAATGATGCAGACATTACCAACTACCTTGAACCGCTTCAGTTGCTAAGAAACATCGCCTCACTGAGCGTGTTTTATCGTCTCTATCATGGCGAGTGTTCTGAAGAGTTATTTAACCTCATCCCATCTTCTTCTTTCCAATACAGAACTACACGAGCGGGTACGCGTCTCCACAGATTCACAGCAGCAACCATACCGGCAAGAACGAAGAATTTCGAAAATTCTTATCTTTGTCATACTGTGAAGATGTGGAATAGCCTCCCAGCCAGTGTGTTCCCTTCGTCTTATGACATAGGGTCCTTTAAACGAGACGTGAAGAGGCACATGTTTTGGTCGGCATGATAGCGATGACTGCCGTTGTTATTTAATAGCGACCTTCACCGTTATCTGTGGACTGTACTGTACTTAACATCAGGTACCGTACAGTCATTTTGCCGTACCGGTTTAAATAAAAAACAGTAAATAATAAAATCATCTGAATGTAAGTCCATTTATCTATCTACTTTTTTCTCGTACTTAAGTCGCGTCGTCAATAAAATTACAATGACTTTTGATAGAGTGATGAACCGATTTTAATGAAATGACTGTAGGTGGTAGTGACACGCTGAAGTAACAGTGAAGTAACCGACGTGAAGTAACAGTGCTTGCATCGCTGCATTCCATTCGGTCAGTTAGAACGGCGGAGACCCACCTCTCCTCACATTCCCCCTGGCTCTTCCCTTCCTCCTCCCCTCCCCAACACAGGCTGGCTTCGCACTTGCGACTGACTCCTCTGGTGTTACAAGTGTCTATGGCGATGACTTAACATCAGGTGACCCACCTGTTCGTTTACCTCCTACGACAAAAAAAAATGAGGCAGTCAGATAGAATATTCAACTTACCAAAGCACATTGTTCTAGTACAATTTCCATAACTTCCCAATACTCTAAAAAGAAGGACCAAGGAGAAATTTGTTTTAGTATTCTCACCTTCTAAGAGACTGTGCAGCAGATTCAGCTTTGTTAACATACTGATCATTCTCTGCATGCAGTATTTGCCTATGGATATTCGTCACATCAACCGTGTCGTAATCAACGATGCCTATTTCACCTGTAAATAAAAAAAACTACAGTTAATTATACATTTGTTCCCATTACCATTTTTTTAACCAACTTCTGCATGTTTTTTTAAATATCATAAGTGGCAAACGAACAGGCCGATCACCTAATGTTAAGTGATCCCACCAACCATTGACATTAGCAACACCATGGGAGTCGCAAGTTGCTTACCATCCTGTGTATGAGGGGACGGGGAGGGAGGGGGTAGGGGGGGTTGTCCTGCACTCTCACTGACCGAACGAAACGCGACAATGCAAGCACTGTTACTTCACGTCGGTCTTCTATGAGAGGGTGGTACTACCCCGGGCCAACCGACCCATTCATGCTGTAACTAGTTATAGCTTCACACCACCTACATTTCTGAGACTATTGCCCATTTTCACCAACGTTCCCTAAATTTAAGGGACACTTAAAACCCGTTTAATTGTCACCTAAGACTCTAAGGGCTACCTAAATTTTAAGGGACGGAAATTCGATCCCTTAGCGCTAAGTGATGTCTATTTTACGAACATATCACATTGAATTTGTAGTTAGTTCGTTTATATATCGTAAATTGAAGAAATATTAGAGTTTTTGAAACTTTGGTAGTTAAAGAAACCGGGAAATTAATAAAACGTCAAAAGTTCCTTATTATGACGATGCATTTGTATACAGCTGTTAATTTTATCCATATAATATTTTAGTGCCTTATTTATTTTTTATTTATTGTTCCTTATTTTGTGTTTGTAAAAATATTTTTTTAAATATTAATATTAATTTCTTTCATGGTCCACATTGGAGTCTCTGGGCTAATTTACGCAAATTTTAACATATCCAACAATAAACATGTATTATTTTTGTTTTGGATTTTTTTAATTATTATTTTTTAAAATTAAGGAAAAAAACACGCACATGATACCTTAATGTTCTAATTAACTTACTATTTTTTATCTTATCTTTACTTTTTCTGCTAGTATACAATAACTACAAAAGTAGATTCCTACTACACAATAAGTAATCAAAATAGTATAATTTAATTACATCAAAATTTACGCAACATGCACTGACCCAACCGAAACATTCGGTAGGTACATATTTAAAGCGGACCCCCAATAAAACTAAACGGTCATCCCTGCACCAACACAATAATTAACAAAGCATTTAAAAAAACATTTTTTGGTCACTCATTTTATTTTAAAGTAGTATTTGTATTGTTTTCATAAGAATTTCATAAAACTATTGCTTTGAAATTGTTACTAGCACATGTTCCGCCTGCTTCAATAAAGGCTTGACGATATAACTGACGCTTAACTAAGTGCTTCCTTAATAAGTGTCCCTTAGCATGGTGAAAACGAAATAAGTTAGGTAGCTGATTTAGAGGACACTTTAGCTTAAGGATCCCTTAGTTAGGGGTAAGTTAAGGGAGCGTTGGTGAAAACGGGCATTAGATACATATATTATTGTATGTTAAACCTATTCGTCCTTTGCATTGCCACAACTGATCGTTACTAACAGCCATGATCGACCACCCCAGAGCCACAGAGAAACAACAATGTGATACAAAATTTAAAAACAAATACTCCTCTCTCGAACAATGTTAACTTCAATGTATACATGGATAAAGATTTACAACCTGAAGGAATTAAGCGATCGTCTACTAAGAAGGTTGTGATATTAAATTGAAGAATAGAAAAAATTAGGATCCCTAACAAACATCGTGCATCAATTTATGGAAAGAGACTAGTGGACCTGATAATAAAAAACTTGAGCCGTCACGACACGCGTGGCAGATGTGAAACAAATGAGTAACGTAGTAAACAACACTGTATACGGAGTTTTTTGGCGGGATTTCAGTCTGTCATGTAGTGGATTTTATATTTTATTCATAATCTTGTGTTACTTGACTCTATATTGTGTAAAGTTGGTGGTATTTTATGTAATATGGTTAGTTTAACGTGCATAAGTGAAGTGAATGGGAAATAATACCACGGAGCATGAAATTCTGAGGTGCCACAAAAACTCCCTGGAGGGTTCTAACAAGAGATCCACCATCTTGTTAGAATATTGATTGACACGACGCTTGATATTGTAATGATCGTGCGACGCTTGTAATATTATTGATTACTCGACAATGGCAGTAATAATCTGAAAGATTGATTGCCAAAAATAAAGTTAAAAAAAAAAAAAACACTGTATACACTATAGGTATGCTAACTTAGTGCGGCAAGAGAAATTGCGCAGAGTCGCTTGCGCATGGCATCGCGTCGCCACGTCCCACACACATCGCCACGCCAACAATCAGATTTACATAGATGTTTCAGATAAAAGAAAACCATGACAAATTATATACCTAAACCTTTCACATGATTCACCTTTATTTGCTTGTGGAAACCGCTTTAAAACGCGTTCAGTTGTTTTTGAGTTTATTGCAAACAGACAGACGTGGCAGAGGGCTTTCTTTTAAAATATTTTGTGATAAGGCAGCGCCGTAACGCGTTAATGCACAAAAGCACACTTTCCGTTCACTCTTCTTATCACATTTTAATTGGTGTATGATAACTGCTTTGTTTGAACACTGAGAGAACACCAGCCGACCAATTCTATTGTTGCCAATAATATAGAAAGATTTTTGGCGGGATTTTAGTTTGTCACGTAGTGGATTTTATACTTTATTCATAATCTTGTGTTATTTGACTCTA
>JACEII010000135.1:773087-810699 GCA_014332785.1 Antheraea mylitta
CCCTATCACTGTATCCATGACCACTAACAAACAGGGTAACCAGCCCCGAACTCACAGTGGCCCTATCGCTGTATCTAATCCATGTAATGAGCATATTGCCCCTGCCGCTGTTTCTATCTCTACTTCTACATCGGGCAATCTACGTTATAACGACAAGGATTCTGCTAAATCAGAAACTTCACTTAAAAGCAATGCCAGATCGTGTCCCACATGCCAAGCTCCTGAAAATAAAAAGAATGTATTAAAAACATATAATATTACAACAAATCCAATAAAGAGACACTTACCTTTTGTGGAAGTCCAAACGACAGTTTCTTCCAAACCATTGAGACTCCTAGTAGACAGTGGTGCATCCATCAGTCTGCTAAAAGTAGATGCCGTAGAAATAATGCCTAAAGTAGTGAAACACATAATAAGTTTCAGTGGCATTGGAACACCAGAACACCTCCTGCACTCGCTTGGACATATATCTATGGAATTTGATCTATTAAACCATCACTTTCACATCGTCCCCAGTCTTGATTTTCCTTATGACGGTATAATTGGTAATGATTTCCTCTCCAAATACGATTGTAAAATTGATTATGCCAAAAACACACTCCAAGTTGACGAAATAATACTGAAGATAAAATTCACTGAACCCTTATTTACTATACCCGCTCGGACTGAAACAATAATTCAATGCGCTGTATCAAATCCCAATGTCAATGAGGGGCTCATTCTCGACCAGAATCCAATTGAATCTCTCTTAGTGGCAAATTGCATTGTTAAAGTAAAGCCGAATTCAAGAGTAAACGTCTCAGTCGTAAACACCTCTGACTCCCCAATATACATAGATTCCAAAATAAAATTCGAGATCACACCCTTGCATAACATTAATATGCATGAGGTCACACACACGACATATTCTAATGGTTATTGTAATACTCTGAATCGAACTGAAGAAGTATTGAATCTTTTGCGAGTCTCTCATCTGAATACTGAAGAAACAGATGTATTATACGACCTCTGTTCTGCTTATTCCGATATATTCCATCTCCCTAATGATAAACTGACATTCACCGACACTTTACAACACGAGATAACTACATCTTCTTCAATACCAATTAATACAAAATCATATAGGTTCCCTGAAATCCATAAACAGGAGGTACAGTCTCAGATTAACAAAATGCTTGATGATGGAATCATTAAACCGTCAACATCTCCATGGTCATATGGATAGTTCCAAAGAAGACCGATGCATCTGGTCAGCAAAAATGGCGCGTAGTCATTGACTACCGCAAGCTAAATGATATTACTATTGGAGATTCTTACCCAATTCCTAATATTTCAGAAATTTTAGATCAGCTTGGCAAATGTAAGTACTTTAGTACATTAGATCTTACTTCCGGTTTTCACCAGATTAAAATTTCAGAACAAGACGCACCCAAATCGGCATTCTCGGTCCCACAAGGCCATTTTGAATTCACCCGTATGCCATTTGGTCTTAAAAACGCCCCAGCCACTTTTCAGAGATTAATGAACTCTGCCCTCTCAGGCCTACAAGGCATTCAGTGTTTCGTCTATCTAGATGATATCGTTATCTATTCCTACGATCTGGATACTCACATGAAAAACTTACCTAACGTCTTCGACAGACTCAGGACTTTCAACTTAAAATTACAGCCGGATAAATGCGAATTTCTCCGTAAAGAAGTATCTTACCTCGGTCACATTATTACTGATCAAGGCGTGAAACCGAATCCGGAAAAGACTAATGCTGTCCAAAATTTTCCAACCCCTAAATGCCCAAGAGACATCAAATCATTTCTTGGGTTAGTGTCATATTACCGACGTTTCATTCCTAATCTATCTAAAATTGCTAAACCATTAACCCATCTCCTTAGAAAAGATGTTCCTTTTAACTGGAATAACGACCAACAACTTGCCTTTGAACATCTCAAAAATGCATTGATATCAGCACCCATTTTGGCATACCCTGATTTTACGAAACCATTCCTTTTAACATGTGATGCATCCAATTATGCAATCATCGCCCTATTGCTTATGCATCAAGGACATTGAACAAAGCCGAGCATAACTACAGTGTCACTGAAAAAGAATGTTTGGCCATTATCTTTGGAACAAAAACTTTCAGACCGTACTTGTATGGCAAAAAATTCACTATTGTTACCGACCACCGGCCCTTAAAATGGCTATTCAATTGTAAAGAACCCGGTTCTAAATTGGTAAGATGGAGACTAAAACTCGAAGAGTTCGATTACGAGGTTATTTACAAAAAAGGCAAAATAAATAGCAATGCCGATACCTTGTCGCGTTATCCCGTCAATCCTATTATCCAAGACGATGTCGGCCCTCAACCTTCTACATCTGGGTTACCTAATGACGCTCCTCCTCAAGATGCCAACCTTCCGTTAGACAATAATGATGATTTAATAGAACTCGAAGATTTGGGTATTAACCCTTTCAACGAACCAGATATAGACTTCACTCCACTATATCCTCCAACTCCAATGAATCCTCCTTCTTCTCTTGACTCTTTATCTCCGCCGAATCTTGTTCCATCTTCGGAACTGTCTCTACCATTGAATATTCCCTCTGAAACGGCGAGACATATTGACGACATACCTTCCAACTCTAACAAAGATTACTCCGACTTTATAAAATCTTTTTCAAACAAAAATGAAACCTACAATACATACATAAAGGAACATAGCGAAAGTCTACTCAAAAGCAATGTAAAAACGATTCTTGTTCCTGTGTCAATTGATTACGATGAATCAAACCCCTACATTCAAGACATCTTAACTGCATCAGATGACCCTATTAATGATGGTGAACGTGAACTTCATTCCTTCAAAAAATACACTATAAAAGGGAAAACTTACTATCTGCTTTTGACAAAGGTATACTACTTCGATACATGCACCTATCCTGATATCTTTAAAACACTAAAGTCGGTCAGAGACGATATCCTACTTACAGGAAATATTAATGAAATTGCAATATCTGATTTCAAAAATCCTTTTGAACAAAATTCTTTTGTTAAAATTTATGGCATGCTCACGTACCTTTTCAACAACACTAATATAACTATCAATATTCACCACAACACGATTATATACCCCGTCCCAACTGAAGTAGCAAAGATTTTAAAAGAAAATCACGATATCCCCGTTGCCGGACATGTAGGTTCAAACAGAATGTATGATAGGATCAAAGAACGCTATTATTGGAAGAATATGCGTTCCGAGATAGAGGAATACATAAAAAACTGTAAATTATGCCAGTCAAACAAAGCGCTTCGTAAAATTAATAGAGCTCCCATGCAAATTACGACTACCTCCACTCGCCCTTTTGAAAGAGTAAGCCTCGACATTGTCGGCCCTCTGCCTGAAGCTGGATTATTAAAATTAAAATACATACTTACTCTTCAGGATGATCTCACGAAATTTTCTATTGCATACTCTATTTCGAATGCTACAGCAGAAGAATCCTGTGAATGTTTAGTTCATTTCATAACTCTCTTTGGTATTCCAAAATCGATACTTACAGACCAAGGGACAAATTTCACTGCAGAGCTGTTTAAAAGAACCTGTGAATTCCTAAAAATCAAACAGGTCTGGTCTTCACCTTACCACCCCCAAACTCAAGGTGCTCTTGAAAGAAATCACTCAACACTAAAAGAATATCTAAAATCATACGTGAATGAGAACCAATCTAATTGGCACAAATTCGTGTACACTGCTATGCTCACTTATAATAGCACAGTCCACACTACAACCCGTTTTACCCCATATAAACTAGTCTTCGGGCATAAACCTTTCATCCCCGACTCTGTCTTTGAACTACGCTCTGATATCACTTATCCGGAATACATCAAAATGCTTCACCATCGACTTAAAATATCTAGAGAAAAAGCTTTGCAAAATATCCAAAGTTCAAAAGAAAAATCAAAGACTTACTATGACAAACGTAGCCGTTCTGTCCAGTATAAAGTTGGTGATTACGTCTATCTGAAAAATCATCTAAGACTTCGAAAAGCTCTTTCCTCTATATGGAAAGGTCCCTATAAAGTTGTTAAAGTAAATACTAACAATACTCTGACTCTCCTTATTAATCGACGTCATGTTAATCATCATTTCGACCAGGTTAAGCCTGCAAATCAAGGATGATTTCGATATTTACGAATAAATATACTCTTTACTTCTACATTCTAGTTAATTATTTGCTTATACCTATTTACATATACAATTCCTATATACAACATACACTTTTATACACACAAATCAAATTAAATTAGTAATCATGATTTACAGAATCATCGTCGCTCATTGTAGGACCGCCTTAACAACTGATGACAATCAATTTATGGAATACGTCACCAAGAGTCCTGGTATATTATTCGACCCTGTTGGCACCCTAAAGACCATTAATGATCAATTTCATATCATAATTCCAATAGATGTGTCTCCATATAAAAGCTATATCCGAAACATCAACGATGTTTTTAATATTATTCGATTTCAATGCCGCGAAAATAAGGAAATAGGGTATTCTAAATGTCAAAACATGTTAGAACCGTTAGATTCATTATACAAAGATATCTCACGCGATTTCGATTCTATTTCACATACTGTATCTAATAGTGTATCTAAACGAGCAGCATGGTTTGCCGGTGTAGGTGCTGTTTTTAAGCATATATTTGGCACCATGGACGAAGACGATGCCGAAAACTATAACAAAGCCATTCAAAATTTATATAACAATGATAAAATTATTGCTAATTCTATACAGAAAAGTATTATTGTATCTCAAATAGCTGTATCAAGTATTAATCAATCCTTGCAAGAAATAAACATTAATGAAGCTGAACTGAACGATGCTATTCACAAAATGTCTATCGAAATTGATAATTTAACTAAAACAGTTAAAATTGATAACGTTTTTAATATTTTACATTCTAACCTCTTGTCTCTTTCTTTCAAAGTTGAAGATATACTAAATTCTATTTTGTTTGTGAAATCGAATGTATTGCATCCATCTATTTTAACTCCTAACCAATTGTATAAGGACATTGTCAGTAATCTTAAAGTAGTTCCTAAGTATAGAGATTTTCCAATAAACTTAGAACTTAACAATATTCATATTCTACTAAATGTTGCTAATTTAGTTTGCTATTATCTTGATAGTAAGTTAGTTTTCGTAATTAAGATACCTTTAGTTAGTGCTCTAGAATATAACTTATATAAGACTATACCTTTGCCAACCTCACATGTTACTGACTCTTATAATTCGTTTGTGATGATCTTACCCTCTAAAGAGTACATAGCTGTAAGTAAAGATAAATCTTCATTCACGTATCTGGAAAGTTTAAATTCTTGCAAAAACATGATAACTACTCAAACTTACCTGTGTGAAATGACTGATGTTTATACAATACCTGGAAACCCTTCCTGTGAAATTGAAATCATAACAAAATCTGTAGCAAACTTACCTCAAAGTTGTCAATACAAAATTATTCATGGTGACATTGATATATGGCATAAGTTACATAATGGAAAATTTATATTTGTCCAATCTAAATCTTCTAAACTTTCTATCGAATGCAGTAACAATGATGTAAGCGAACTTATTATATCCGGTACAGGTGTACTTAGTATTCCAACTGTATGTATTGGTTATCATAAGAATTTTAAACTAGTGAGCAAAGTCTCCCCTAAGATAAATGTGCCTAATGTTGTGTCTACTTTTAATATTCTCAATGATAGTTGCTGTAGCCTAAGCCAAATTAGAAAACAAATCTTGCCTATTTCTAAGATACAGAATGTTAACTTGGATAATCTTAAAACTTTAAATTTAGCCTCGGATAAAATTATCAAGGACTTAAATTTTATACAATCTCCAGATAACTGGAATAATCATATTAGTTTTCCTATTTTAAGCTTATTATCTTGTGTTCTATGTTTTTGTATTTTTATTTTCTATGTTTGTAAAAGAAACGGATACCTCAGAGGTTTATACAATACTAAAAAACTAGTTATTGATAAGGAAGGAAATTCTGAAATAGAAATGGAAACAGAACACCCTCGTTTGCGTGTGGGTTAAAATTATTGAAAACTTATATGTTTTTATAAGTTTCCTCTTAAAGGGGGGGTTGTTATACCTTCCCCTTTGTATGACAATATTGCAGTATAGATACTTTAATACATGCACTCAGCATTTTATGCAGAAAGCTAATAATAACTTTAACAACAGAAGCGCAGTTCAATCTCGGCCCTCGTTTGAGGTACTCGGTTCTTTCGTCTCATTCTATTGTGTTTCTATTTACTAATTCTACAAAATCTTTAATTATATTTTAGAACAATTTAAATAGCTTTTTTTTTAAACTTGAACTCCCGGACACCGGTTAACAGTACGTTTGGTTATTCACATATTCATGAGGTAAGGCATTCTATGGTAGATATGGGCAACTCAGCGAAATGTAGAAAATATACACTTTCTGAAAATGATATTCGAATTTCCCTGTCTTGCGCTGTACACTGGTGCCTTTTGAAGAAATGAGTTAACACATCCAGTGCAGTGAACTGAGTAGGCACAGTCCCGCGGCGCAGCACAGTTTTACATCTCTATTCTGTGGTCAACTGTCAAGAGTAATTTTGTAGCTACTGTGTGTACGACTATTATAGTCTGTGACTGTGTGTTTGTAACTTACGTTACTCGACTATCCATTTTATTCAATATATCGCATAAAATAAGTAAAAGATGTAGTATTTCAAATAATTATTTATTATTTCAAGAAGTATATTAATAATTATACACATTGCAAATGTAGATCTAGGATATAACTAGCTATAAATGTCATTATACTGTAAAATTCATTGTTACTTTGCCAGCGCTGTAAGTTTGCTTGTTCCTCAGTGTTTGTTGTGACTTTTTGAACGAAAACATGTATAAACTTTGAAATTTTATCATCGCTAAGTGCATATATTCACTGTGAGTATTCAAACAATTGTAAACTTCTATGTAACCTCTTCAAACTAAGGTTTGATCTTAATTCCTAATATGTCTTATATAAATGTTTATAAATATATGTGTTTTTACGTATTTTATAACACCTGTATTGACGGCATATTTATTTTAGTAATGTAATTTATAATAAAAGATTTAATTTTTGGTTTTATGGTAAGTTTATATATATATAATTTTTTTATGTCATAAAAGTCAAATTCACCTGGTGTTATGTGATGAACGCCGTCCATAGACACAATCAACACCAGAGGAATTCATAGTGCGTTGCCAGCTTGTGTTTGGGGGTTGGGAGGGAAGGGGTGGAACAGGAGAGAAGGTGGGCCTCCGGCGCTCTTACTGACCAAACAAAACGCAACAATACAAGCATTGTTATTTCACGTCGGTTTTTTGTTGGAGGGTGGTGCTACCCCGGACAAGCCAACCCATTAATGGTAAAACCAGTAATAGAGTCAGAGTGGCTCTATCTTCTACAGAGCATGGCTCTACCACCTACATTTATATGAATCAGTTATGAGCCGTCTTTAATTGCAATTTTATCATAACCATTTCTACAATCTCTTTACAATATTTAGCTAATTTTGTTAAATTATTTTTTAGCCCTCATGGAAGAACATAATGGCATGTAGTGTGTACTTCTGAAAAACCTTTTTTGTTTGGTAGAAGTTGATTCAACTGTTTTGTGGATTATTGTGGACAAACAAACTTAATAAATAGTCCTACATGGTTAATTATTTAAAAGGAGTATTTAATCAGATCAGCAATGAAAAAGAGAGATAAATGGGATCATAATCAAAATTATTTAATGACTCTAATCCATTAAGCCCATGGCGGCCCATGCCATTTGTGTCAACAGAAACATATCTTGTATATATATGTATACATTACATTTTAAACTTATGTGGTAGACTCTGTATATATATCCTTTTGTAACTCTTTTTTTTTTTCTTTCCAATGTCTAGATTAGAATTGCACTCAGACAAATGTGAGCATATTTATAAATTTTTCAATGGCTCATTTCTCTACCTCTCCCACTTTCTCCATTTCCTCCAAACACAGGCTATGGACAGTTTATAGACAGCTTAACTAGATCGCTTAAAATCAGGTGACTCGCCTTTCCGTTTGCCTCCCAATGATATAAAAAAAAGAATAAACAGGAAAATTCTGGAAAACTGAAGTTATAGTTGCAAAGAATGGACAACATTTGAGATGGATGATTTTTTTGGAACCCCAGTGTTCCTTCACACATCAAGGAGACGTGCTTTATCTATTTGTAACAAGAAGGATATAATAAAATATTTTTTTTTTTTACAGAATGACCCCTCATTATTTGTTTCAGAATAATTTTTCACTGCTTTTACTAAATATAATCATTTATGTGTCATAAGTTTTGTGAAACATATTTTTATAAATTTCATTCACAGAAAAGTATTTATTAGATAAAAAAAAAAAAAATTGTTTTTGCCAACCAATCTAATAGTAGATTATTACTACCATTGTCAAGTAGATAATGTTATTACAAATTTATTGTGATAATCTTAATGACATACCAATATGGTGGCCGTCTTGTTAGAACTTTCTAGGAAATTTATGTGGCAATCCAGAATTCTTTCTCCGTAGTATTATTTCCCATTCACTTCACTTGTGCACAATAACCAAACTATATTACGTAAAATGACACCAGTATTGCAAAATATAGACCCAAAGAACACTAGATTATTAATAAAATATAAAGTCCATTTCATTAAATTCCAAGATCCTGTCAAAAACTCTGACTTGACAACACTGACAGGAATATTAATATTAAATTTATTCCTGCTCTGTGAAAAATAAATAATTCATCATCATCAAACTTCTTTTTTTCCTTTTTTATCAACTGACTACGCTATTGATTTAGCAAGGTCTTAACAGCTTCACTGGACTACTAAGGCGAGCACTTAGGGCACTCAGCTGATTTTATTTAATAACTAGTTCAAAGATGCATGGCACATCTCGGTTTCTTTCTTCGAACTGACTATGCTATTGACCTAGCAAGGTCTTAACAGCTTCACGGGACTAGGAATTACGCACACCTCATGCACTGACTGAACCTCATTTACCTCAATCTGTTCAGAAATTTAATTTTTAAACTATAATGTTATTGTAGTTCTATTTGTAACAAATAATAATAAAAAGCGCATAAAATCAGAGATCTTAGAATCAGCTTGGCAGCGGAAGTTGAAGAGAAATGTAGGAAATATCAGAAAAATATTTTCTATCTATTATTTCTTTGAGTTAATATCGCACATCATTCAACCAATTGTGATTATACATTTATGGGCAAGTAACTGTTCAATATGCTCTATAGTCTATGGACTACATATAATTTTCCATGGAGTTTAGAGTATAATGTTGAAACTGAACAGACATAACTTAAAATCTGTGAAAACTTCAGAAAATCTGAAACTGTTAAATGTTCTTGTAGCATTACTATATGTGAGAAAATATAGAAGTGTGTATGTTTTGAAGTTTGAAATCGCTATTCATTCATCATTAATACATTCGCCATTCATTCATTCACTCATTCATTTCATGGGCTAGGGTGATTGTTATGGTCATACATAGGTGGTAGAGCCAATCTGAAGCGGTAACTGGTTTCACCATGAATGGATCAGCTTACCTGCGGTAGTGTCGCTCTCTTAGAGTAAACCGACGTGAAGTGACAGTGCTTGCATTGTTGCGTTTCGTTCGGTCAGTGTGAGTGTCGGAGGCCCAACTCTTTCCTCCTTCCCTATCTCACCCTTCTCGCCCCTTCCTCCCAATACAGGCTGGCAACGCACTTGTGACTCCTCTGGTGTTGCTGGTATCTAGGTACAGCGGTGGTCGTTTAACATGCGGAGATCGCATAACATCAGGTGACCCACTTGTTCCTTTGCCTCCTATGATATAAAAAAAATCTTGAAGATACCTTAGGGGATAATGTAATGTTGATCATGAAATAATTTTCTGATCGTTTAATATTGGTTTACAGATGATGGAGCCTTGCTGTTCGCGTTTTACGGCGGCTGAGGGTGGCGCCAGACTCGCCGTCGCTGCGGGTAACCAAAACACCTTAGCTGTGGAGTATGCGAGTTTTATTTCCACCCGATTGATATATGAAGAAGCTTATAAAATTAGAGGGTGAGTGTTATTAATTGCTTTTTAAAATTGATGATTTTTGATGGTGGTAGGGTAGAGCCACATTGAAGGTTTCAACTCGAATGGGTCAGCTTGCCCGGTGTAGTACCACCCTCTCATAGAAAACCGACTTGAATTAACAGTGCTTGCATTGTTGCGTTTTGTTAGGTCAGTGAAAGAGCCGGAGGCCCACCTCTCCTCTCCCTTCCCTCCCTTTCCCCTTGCCTTCTCAACCAATACAGGCTGGCAACGCACTTGCGACCCTTCTGATGTTGCTGGTGTCTATGAACATTGGTGATCATGTGGCGTGTTCCACCTTTACACGATTGACTACTAATATCGGAAGCACAAGTGCAGCGAAAATATATCGCATCAACGGTACTCTCGCCGCGCACCCCCTCCGGCCCGCGCGACACCGCGCCGCGCTGCATCGACGATCCGCGGGGCGCGGCAACACAGACCCTCTCAGGCTATCGAGGCAGACGCGCGTTCGCTTTCATTCGCTTGTTGATAACCTGTTCTTGTTGAATTGTATACACAAGTATTATTTACATGTGATTAAAGTTGGTTGTTATAAAAGTGTGTATCCCTTTATCAACCCTACACACATCAGAACACCACAATCATTTACATTAGGTGACCCACTTGTTCGGTTGCCTCTTATGATATAAAAAAATACTTGAGTACTATTGTTTTTACAGTATCATAAATTCCGTCAAAGCTTCTAGTAAGAATGAGCAGTGTTTAATGTCTTGGGTCGCCTCCATTATGTACTCTGTCAGAAGAGCAAACAGTCCCTCAGACATAAGCTCACAATCTATAAGATTTGTATTCGTCCGGTAATGACGTATAGTTGTCCGGTTTTCGCCCACGCGAAGAATCTAGATATGCTTCAGGTTTTGCAGACCCGGGCTCTGCGTAAAATCACCGGTGCTCCTTGGTTCGTCCGGAAGGCGGATCTCCACAGGGAC
The DNA here is from genome assembly GCA_014332785.1 of Antheraea mylitta. Classification (NCBI taxonomy): domain Eukaryota; kingdom Metazoa; phylum Arthropoda; class Insecta; order Lepidoptera; family Saturniidae; genus Antheraea; species Antheraea mylitta. The sequence continues at coordinate 784,247 of JACEII010000135.1, forward strand.
CTGGAGATGCCGTCCATCTGGGCGTATATTAAATCACTTACTAGTAGCTATTTCGAGCGAGCCGCGATTCATCCCAGTCCGTTAGTGGTATCCGCCGCAAATTACGAACCCGTACCCAACCCTGGGCGATATAGAAGACGTCCGCGACATATTTTTACCGATCCTCCCGACGATATCACGTCAGTGAACGATCAGTACCAGCCTGTCCTTCGTAACAGAGCGTGCTCACGCCCACGCCCGCGTAACCACAGATCGCGGTCTGGGGGTTAATTTCGCTCCCGCACACCCGATTAGGCCTCCCACGGCAGCGGCTCAAGCCTTGGTTCGATCCCTCGGTAGGGAGCCCTTGAGTGCGTTGCTTGCGCGATACGGTGACACACCCATACATCACTGATAGAACACTACACGATCACCTCCACACACGTGCACGCCTACACGCTACACATCTTGGTGGAAGGGTTATTTTTGTTAAATTTTTTTCCCTTATCGAACTGAAAAACTCTCAATTTTTCCGACAAAAATACATGGAGGAGTTGTTGAGGCGGATATGCTTGGTACACATATACGTTTCAACAACTCAAACATATATGAGTAGTTAGCTAGGTTTGCTAAGTTAGGTCGCGATTTTTGCATGCAACGGGCAACAGCCAAGCCGAGGTGTGCCGTGCACCCTTGAGCTGGTTGCCAATATAAAATCGGCTGAGTGCCTTAAGTGCTCGCCTTAGTAGTTCGGTGAAGCTGTTAAGACCTTGCTAGGTCAATAGCGTAGTCAGTTGGAGAAGAAAAAAAAGAGCAGTGTTTAATAGGTATTGAAAAGTTTTTGTTGTGGTATATAAGAACATGATATTAGCATTATTATTTACTAGCTTTTGCCCTCGGGTTTGTTCAAGTTAATCTAGATTTGATCTATTCCTCTGGAACTGTACTATATTATAAGGGAAGGTATTTTACGTACATTTGGGTACACTTCATATTGTGTATCTCTTCAGTTGCGTAATAGAAAATTGAAAGCCTAACAAACAAATAAGTATTTCTATTTATAATATTAATTAGAACTACTGATATAATATATATATATATATATATATATAAATTACTAGTCTCTGCCCGTGACTTCATTTGCGTGGAATAGTTATTTTAGGCTAACACTAACATGCAGAAAAAGGTCTCATAAGAAAAATACCTCGATTCAGAAACATTCTTCATTGTTGCTCTGCTCCTATTGGTCTTAGCGTGATGATATACAACTATATATTAGGTCTTTATCTATGAAATTGCCGTTTTGTATGAAGAAATTTAAATGATTTTTTACATGTATTGTTTATTTGTATTAATCAAAGTAATCACCCATGTCATCAATGCATCTTTGCCAACGCAGTGGCAGTTTATTGATGCCCTTCTTAAAGAAATCAGATGGACGGGAAGCAACAAATTCTTCAAAGGCATTTTGTACTGCCTCTCGGGTATTGAATTTTTTTGCCGCTAAGGAGTTATCCAAATTCTGGAAAAAGTAGTAGTCTGTAGGCGCAAGGTCTGGTGAGTAGGGCGGATGACGGAGAACTTCCAACCCCAGTTCTTGCAACTTGGAGACCGTCTGCTGTGCAGTATGAGGTCGCGCGTTTTCGTGCAGGCGCAGCGGATACGAGCGATTGACCAATGCTGGTTGGAAATGTGCCAGCTTCTCCATCATTGTGTTCAGTTCTTAACAGTACACATCTGCAATAATGCTCACCTCGTTTGATAAGAAGCTGTGATGAATCACACCGGTGCTAGACCAACAAACAGTCACCATCACTTTTCTAGGGGTAAGTTTTCGTTTAGGACATTGTTTAGGTGCTGAACCAGGATCCAACCAACTTGCTGATCGCTTGTGGTTATCAAACAGAATCCATTTTTCATCGCAGGTAACAATGCGGTTCAAAATGCCTTCATTTGTGTGTCTGTTGAGCAGTGTAAGGCACGTCTCGACGCGTACTTCGCGCTGGTGATCTTTGAGTTCATGAGACACCCATTTGTCAAGCTTTTTTACCTTGCCAATTTGACGCAAATGGACCAATATTGTTTTGACGCTAACGTCGAATCCGCTGCTAATTCAGCCGTAGATTGTGTATCATCAGTTTCCACAATTGCCTTTATTTCATCATTGTCGACCAAAGTCTTCAGACGACCGCGAGGTTCACTTTTCAGGTCGAAATTCCCAGAACGGAAGTGAGAAAACCAATAACAGGTGGTGCGTTGGTTTGTAGTGTTAGCTTCGAAAACGTCGTTGATGTTGCGTGCCGCTTGTGCCGCGTTGCTGCCAGGACGGTACTCTTATTCCATAATTACTCGAATTTTTAACGTATCCATGATGACAAAAAAGATTGAAATGCGATGAAAATGTAACACTAATCAATAAACAAATGACTACTTTTGGGAAAAGAATTCCATGTATTTAAAATAAAATTAATTTGAAATTAGAATTCTTAGCCAAACAAAAATTATTTTGATTTGAAATGGCCAGTACTGCAAAACGGCAATTTCATAGGTAAACCCTATATATAACACTGAATTAATTTTTCAAATCAGACCAGTAGTTCCCGATAATACTCCTACATCATCACAAACTCACAAACTTTACCTCTTCATAATATTGGTATAGATAAAAAATAGAGGTTGGTGTACCCGAAGTTTGTAAATAATTAACTAAAAAATACACATTTTAAAGGTGGGATCACGTAGTGTTTTTTCATGCAGAAGGTGTCCATAATATCTCTTTTAGTAAACAGATAGCGGTCACTATGTCCTGCTACAAGAAATAGAAGGATATTTTCTATTGCAGTTCCTTATACGATGGGCACCAGAGGTCAGTGTACGTTGCGCGCGCTACAAGGGTTCAGTGCGTCGCCTATGAGATTAACACCATGACAGACCTCTCAACGACGCAGGCAGTCAAGTATGACGATGTTTATGACTGGAATGCGGAGCTTGATAAGAAGGAAGTAAGAAATAGTTGTTTTTTTTTTTAATGTAAAACATCTATAGACGGAGGGTAAACAGGATTGTTAGCGTGGCGACGCAAAACAGGAATTTTGCACTATTAACGAAATGCTCTTAAATATTTGCAACCCTATCTGTATAAACATACGGTTCAAACTGTTTTGTCGGTCTCTCGTTTTACTAATGTTATGCGGCACGCACCTACGACCTAACGCCCTTTGATAAATGCCGCCAAAGACACCAACCCTGCGCCTGGTTGAATTTTTGTATTTTTATTTAATAAAATGATTGTAATAAAATAAATAAACACTAATTATTTTATGGAACAAATTTGTAATATTTTATCTTTTCATTATTTAACTTTATTCAAGACAATTTCGATGTTTCACATCTACAATTTTCGAAAATTAGCATGCCCATAAAACAGAAGAGACAGAAAAAGGTTTGCATATTGGTGTACCATTACTTATTACATATTATTTTGCCGATATCTGAGTATTAAAAAAACGCTAATATTTTTCCAGGTCCTTATATGTACATCAGAGGTCCTAAAGCAAATATTACAGGAGGAAATATTAAATATAAAGGACATAAATGTGCTTGTCGTTGATAGCTGCCATCGGATCAGCGTGGATGCCAATCTAAAATATGTAAGCAATACATTTTATAATACACTAGGAACATACTTCAATAATTATTGGTCAGCAGTCCGGTGAAGCTGTTAAGACCTTGCTAGGCCAGTAGCGTAGTCAGGTTGAGAAAAAAAAAGGTCATTTAAGAGATACTTAGAGAGTTTTCGATGTAGGGCTTTTATATAAGGATTCAGGAGTGAAGTTTCTTCAGGCCAAGGAAAAGATTTTTAAGGACCAAGTTTTTTTCTCTAAAATCACAATCACATCAGGCTTTGCTTTGAAATCTGAAGCATTTATTTACTATATCGTACTTCCAAGGGCGTAGAGGTTAAAAGAAATCAAAGCATTTGAAAGTTTTTATGTGATGTTAACAATTTTTTATATTTTATAAATTTTCTTACAGATCATGACTCTTTATAAAGAATGTGAAGAAGAAAAGAGACCTAGAATATTAGCTTTAACGTATCCTTTATTTACTATAAATAAGAAAGACGGAAAATTACCCAAAAATCATGAGGACAATAATGAGGGTCAAAATGTAGAACTTAAGGAATTGACTGTTGATTCTAATAAGAAATCTGACAGTAATGGTATTAGTGAAGAAGATATAACGTCTTCTAACGTAAAAGAAGCAGAAAAGGGAGTTGAAAAAGAGGAATTATTGAATGATGTAAAAGATGTTACAGAAGAATCTATTGTTGATAAAGTTGTGGAATTAGAAGCAAACGAAGTTAGTGAATCAAATATTGTACAAGAGGAGAAAAAGGAAACCGACGGAGAAAATAAGGAGAAGAAGATAGGGGAGTATGAGAATTTGGACGATTTTGACATGTATGAGAAATTAGAGTGGAAGATTGGTGAGTTGGAGAACGAGCTATGTTCCCGTATGGACTTGGCGGAGGATATTGATGGTGGGAAAAGGTAAGGATTGGTGTCTTCTTTATTGTTTGAATGGATTATTGTATATATCGGAAGAGCTACTATTGACCTGTATCCGTGTTGTTGACTATATTGGTAGAGTTACTAATGACCTCAGATGCCCTTAGTTGAAATTATCGGCTGTTCATGTATATTGATTATTATTGGATATCAGCTTTAGCTGAATGTCTTAAACTGTCTTAAAGAGTGACTAGATACTGGGCATCCTCGCTCAGACAATTGGGCTAGTCACATCTACGTATAATTCGTCGTAAATATATTCAGTGTTGCATTTCTGTATCGACTAATCTTCTATTTGATTGTTCTTGGTGGATTGATCGATCTAATCATAACCATGACGTCACTGTGAATGACGTCATACTTCTACGTATACGCCATTTTATCTTCGCCCCGACATATGTGTGTATGCAATACTCATTGTGTTTTAGCAATCTATACTAATATTATAAAGAGGTAAAGTTTGTGAGTTTGTGACGTTTTAGGGAATAATCTCAGGAACTACTGGTCGGATCTGAAAAATGCTTTCAATGTTATATAGCGCATTTATCGAGGATGGTTATAGGCTACATATCATCACGCTAAGACCAATAGGAGCGGAACACAAATGAAGAATGTTTAAAAATCAGGGTTTTTTTTCATCTTGAGAGCTTTCGCGATATTCTGGTTAGCCCAAAGTAACTATTCCATGCGAACGAGGTAGTAGTATATTATAATAATATAATATGCACAAGTATTACATATATATTTTCTTGTATGTCACAGCAGGCAAACGAATATGCTGGTTACCTGATGTTAAGTGATCACCGTTGTAGTCACACTAGCAACATTAGGAGAATTGCAACTGTGTCGCCAGCCTGTGTTTGCGGGGCAGGGCGAAGAGCTAGGAATGGAAAGGGAGGTGGGTATCCGGCTCTCTCACTGACCAAACGAAAAGCAAGAATGCAATCACTGTTACTTCCTGTGGGTGTTTCTGTATGTCGGGTTGTACTAGCGGGGACGAGCTTGGCTCTATCACCATAAAAAAACTAAAAAAAATACTATTATTAGGATTATATAGGTTATTTGTTGGTTAATCATTAAGGAACTTGGAAATGGAGTCCTTTTCACAGAGCTTTTACTCATAAAAGCTTATGTAACACAATTAAATAATATTTAAAAAAAAGGTTAATTTTCTTTAAAGAGTGTCAGCATCTATAACGAAACCTAAGGAACTTGTCATAGAGTACAGTTCGAAGCCATCTCTGAATAATCTACCTGATGATTATGTAGCCTTGGAGAAGTTTATGAGAGAAATTGTGCAGGAAGCTTTGAAATTCCTCGACGATCACAGGTGAGATATACAGTAAACTAATAACAAATTCTCTATTGTTAATACAACCAAGTTAGAAAAATGTTGCCAAACACTAATCAGACTGCTTCGACGGCGATATTCGAAATATTGCAATGCTTCTAAGATATTTATCATTTGCTGCAAATGTTAGTTCTGTCTTGTCTCTGCTAGGGTTGCAAGTCACAAGAATTTTATTTTATACCTAAACACACTATCACAAAATTATAGTAATGGTCACATTGACCTTATAATGTTTTAGTATCTGTCCTCCTTGCAGATTTCTTGTTGTTTCTGTTCATATTTGCTCCGATGAATAGAACTTTCCTCTCGGAGGTGACATCTCTCCTTAGATTTAATGGTTCTTATTAATGTTGTAAGTTGTTTTCAAGCTAAGTCAAGAGGTGGGTGCAAATGGATATCCAAGTGCTCTCACCCAAAGATAACCACATTGTTCCTTTGGGGTCGGACTTGCGTTTTGTATAACAGCAGTCTTTACCTAGGGGTGGAGTACCATTTCACTTTATCTAATATATCCAGCTTTTTGGATGCCAGCATAACCTTTTCTTTTACAAATTACTATGTAACTGAATGTGACTGTTGATTAATTGATTGATTGATTGCTGACACTCGTTTATTCAGTTGTCTTTAAGGTTGAAGTTATTATAATAGAGGTGACTGGCGATGAATGTTAGACCCCTTGATGATTACAATTAATTTTCTTCTGGGTTTCCATTATACTTCCAGTTAGGTACAGTGGTACACGTTTTAAATACCTTTATGCTGTATGCATCTGAGTGCTGGGCTACGAAAGAGACAGATGAGAGAAAACTACATGTGGCAGAGATGCGAATGGTAAGTTGGATGTGTGGTGTGACTAGAATGGATAAGATTAAGGATGAGTATATCGGAGGAAGTTTGAAAATAGCACCGGTGATAGAGAAGTTGAGAAGGTTAGCATGGTATGGGCATGTCATGAGGAGAGATGAAAACCATGTGACAAAAAAAGTGTTGAGTTTGATGGTGGACGAATATAAGAATAGAGGAAGACCGAAAAAGGTTGGATGGATTGTGTGAAAAATGATATGTCCATAAAAGGTGTGAATACTGAGATGACATCTGACAGGAGAGAATGTAAAAAAAACATGTCGTGCCGACCTTACTTAGGTGAAATAAGGGTAATGATGATAGGAGAGTGGAAAACTCTGAAATGAAAATGTCATTATTGTAACGATCCGGCAAAGTTTAAAACGAGCTATTTTTACAAACTCTTGCTTTTGATTCTCACGGTCGATTATCTTATCAGTTGATTATTTATCGCATATAAGTGTAAAAATTCGTATGTAGAATATCTTTGATTAGATTTTTGGTGCTCGTCCTTCGACAGATTATGCTTCATAGTAGTATACTAGACAAGTGTGGTAATGCTATGAAAGTTGTATAACTAAATTAATATATAGTACTAGCCTCTGCCCGCGACTTCATTCGCGTGGAATAGTTACTTTGGGCTAACGCTAACATGCAGCGGAAGCTCTTAGGAGGTAAAAAATACCCCGATTTTGAAACATTTTTCATTGGTCCTATTGGTCTTGGCGTGTTGATATATAACCTATAACCATTCTCGATAAATGAGCTATATAATACTGAAAGAATTTTTCAAATCGGACCAGTAGTTCCTGAGATTACCTCTTACAACCTCACAAACTCATAAATTTTACCTCTTTATAATATTATAGTATAGATGAAGATGGATGGATGCAGGAATAGAGAAAGGTGTGTGAAGTGTGATGGATTGTGTGAGGAATAATATGTGTTTGAATCGAGGGTGAGCGTGAGTAGTGAAACATATTGTATCGAACCTGTTTAGGTGACATGAAAAAAGTAACAGTGAAGCTTTAACAAACCCGTAAGAAGAAGAAGAAAAAAAGTGTATAATTCTTAATGGATAATGTAATATTTTCAGACACGATCCAACAGAGATATACGGCGAGGAATTATATGAAGAGTTCAAAAACATTCCTGATCCTACGATTGAACCTAAGGATATTTTTAAACAGTTCTTGTACGTTTTGGAACAGTTGGGTGAGGGTGTTTCCATGTTATCTAGCTGATGGTGGCAGTACTTGTATATGGTTACTCCATCCATGTGGTACCTAAAAACTGTTAAACGAGGTATTCCAACTCTGGTCTTAGAAGCAGCAGCTTCTCATGGTATTGTAGATGTGTGATGTTGGTTTACTATCTAAAAAAACTTAAGTAGTACCTGCAGTCTATGCCCTTTTTAAAACCAAATTCATCTTATCAATCATCAGTATTAATCCTTTAGAAAATAACTAACAATATTTCTACAGGACCTTATGCAGCCGATAAAGCAGCTTTTTCGTTATTAACTACGCTTGAAAAATTAAAAATTAAAGTCCCATACGAAAGGCATTTTCTTCTACTCTGCCTTTGTACAACAGTGTTCGTCAAGATCCGCTGTTACGCTGATTTGGTTTTTAGTCGATACGAAAATGAATGGGATAGGATAAGCATGTACTCGGCTCCAAAAGTATTGAGGTTTGCTGAAATTCTGGAGCAGTTCCAACCGCCGGAGAGTAACCAGAAGAATGATAAAACAAATGATGTGCAGACTAGAAGTTGCAATATGCAGAAATTGCTCGGGGAAATCGAGAAATGCGACTTTGCCAGTTTGGGTGATAAAATTGAGGACAAAGTGAACACTTATGCGGCTAATCTGAAGGATTTGGACGATTGTGATGTTGCAATTAAGAGTGATACTCAAAAATTGGGTGATACTCAAAAGTTGGGTGATACTCAAAAATTGTGTGATACTCAAAAATTGGATGATACTCAAAAATTGTGCAGTACTCAGGAAATGCGGAATACACCGGATTTGCAGAATATGAATATGTTGGATCCTGGACAAGTTGGGATTCAGCAGAAGATGTTCGGTTTCACCAGACGTACTGGACACCGACCGAGAGGACGAGGCAGGGTCATGAGGAACAACGCAGCAAGAATACAGCAATTACAGCAGAATCCAGACGCTCTGTGCGGCATAGTCTTCTTGAAGGAGCCTCTTATGGCGAAGATAATGTTTTTAGTGGTTGTGGTAAGTACTCTTTAAAGGTAAAAGGTGGTAGAGGCACGCTGAAGTTATTACTGGTTTCAGCATGAATGGGTCCGCTCGTCCGAAGTAGTACCACCCTCTTATAGAAAACCGCCGTGAAGTAACAGTGCTTGCATTATTGCGTTTCGTTCGGTCAGCGAGAGCGTTGGAGGCTCACCTACCCTCCCCTCGCTCATCCTTTCTCCCCTTCCCCTTCCCCTTCCCCTTCCCCTCAAACACAGGCTGGCAGCACACATGCGACTGCACAGGTGTTGCAAGTGTCTATGGACGGTGGTGATCACTTAACATCAGGAGACCAGCCTGTTCGTTAGCCTTCTATGACATAAAAAAGTCATTTCTGTTACAAGTTACATTTCTGATTATTTTTCTAATTCGAAGAAGGATCTCATCTATGATTTCTTGAACCTCCTCCGTCTCTAAAATGAAGTACACTTATGAATTACGTAATATTGATTCATGCTCATAATTTGACAGTTTTATTAATTTAGATATGTATGCAACCTTAAAATTGATTTTTTAAAATCTATATGATCCCTTTTTATCTGTAATTTAAGGACGCGCTCTCAAATTTTAGAAGTTCAATTTCGGCTTCTAGTTCTACTAGACGCGTATAGCTCACTCACACAGACATGAAAACTGATAAGCCCCGCAGTAATACCGCACTATAAACGACGTCGATACTTTTATAAAAATATTACAATATTTACTTATTATTTATTTTCTACTTTTTGTTGTATTTGATGTAATAGTACCAAAATAAATTATAGTTTCTCAAGGTCATACTCACTCAAAAGCAGTATTACTAAACGTAAATATGTATACGTAATAGACAGAAACATCGAATTTGTGTTCAAATATTTAGCCCCTTTGTGCCTGATCAAGGCTTAATTTCTCAAGAAATTCATGAAGAGTAGTATTGTGGTAACTGGATCATAGTTTAGGTAATAGCTGGAAACATCAAGTTGTGCTTAGATGTTTAGTCTCCTAGTGTAGGAGCAAGGTTTCAATTTTTTAAAGTTTGGTAAAAACAGTATTTATGATAATCTTAGTATAGTACTAATAGTTAGAAACATTGAGTTTGCATTCAAAGGCTTAGTGTCAGCTAAATGTTTCATATCTTAGGACCAGATGAGAGCTATTTCGTGATTTTTTTTAATATTAATAATAGCTATACACATGAAGTTTGCGCTCTGAAGTTGAGTCTTGTCGTATCAGATAAGAGTATAATTTCTCATAGACCAAGTGAGTAGCTGTATCATGATAACAGAATTTTGGTACTGATAATCACTAGAAACCTCAACTTTGCCATCAATGGTCTAGTCAGATCAACGTTTCATTTTATAGATCAGATGAGTAGCTGTATCATGATAATTGAACTTTATTATTCATAGTAGCTACAAACATCAGGTTTGGGTTCAGATGTTTAGTCTCACTCTATCTGATGCAAGTTTCATTTCTCATGCGTAGATGCGCTAGCTGCGTAAGCGTATCTTTGTCGTGATACCAAAATTTTTGTATAGTATAGAGTAACTAGAAATATAGAGTTTATTCTAAAAAGTATCATAGTGTCTTATTAATGCTTAATTCCTCATGGGCTAGACAAGTTGCTCTATCGTGATAACTGAATTTTAGTACATATAGATATTAGCTACAAACATGAATATGAGCTTAGAGCTTTAGACAGGAGAATTTTTAACTTAGCGTTTGCTTCTATATCAAAAATAATTCTGTGAACAACATACTACAAAACACCTGAATTATAAGTTGTAATACCGATAGTACAACGGGCAGCATATGACGGCGTTTGTGTAAAACGAACCCTAATTCCACCGACAAACTTTGCATCTCTAGCTAAGATACACTTTTCATCAAATGATTGGTTTCACTATAAACAAGACTTGAGAGATCATGTTCTTATAAAGAATAAGCCTTATAAAACGACATACATTTTTCTACCTATGAAAGAGCTCCCTACACGTTTCTAAGAGTCCATTATGAGGCCATTTTGTTATTACCTAACGAAAGGAGTACAAACAAGACATATTTGTCTCTATCCATCAATGACTTCCATAACAGTTTTTGAAGTGGGTCGTCATCAGATCATTTTGTTCAGTCCTGTGGTAAGCTGTCGTGACTACTAACAAAAGGACTACAAGGATTCATATCTATTTCTATCCGTTAAGGAGTTCGATAACAATTTCTGGAGACCACCATCAGTTCACTTTCTTAAGTCCTGTGGTAAGCTCTCGTCTCTACTAACAAGAGGACTATAAAGACGACATATGTATTTCTACCCGTTAAGAAGTTCCATAACAGTACCTCAAAACATAAAATATAAAAAGAACTAACGTAATAAAAACTAAATTTAGAATTTTTGTTTCAACCTAATTACAGTGTCTTACTACTAGAAATATAAACCACTATAAAAAGTTAGTTAGTATTTCAAAATGATCAAAACGTTTTGTGAAGTGTATACGTATTTCTACAGCGATTTATTTTTTACCAGTCGAGTGCAAAACGACGTACACGTTCTTACCACATGGGGCCAGAGCGCGGTCTAACTCGATGTGAATCTTTCTTTCATACTTTTGTGTCAATCGAATCTAAATAAAGAAATAAATTGATCCTTATTCCATAGGAGTTAAAGTCTACATAATTAACATAAAATGGTGAAATTTTGTTCACAACTAAATATTTTTTTTCTCAGATGTAGTATACATAACTTGGATTTTATTTCATGTTATTTAAACTCGATTATATGTAGCATAATCAGGTATTTTTTAAAATAAAGAAAACCGTAAAATTACTGAGATTTTGATACCGAAAATCAGGCTGTTTTGCGCGAGGAGACTACGGAGAATTGATTATTATAAATGAAAACTCATTAGTTTTAAAAAATAATCATCCGTACAACATTGTTAAAGGTTCAATGTATGTAGTTAGTCATTATGTTTACCAAAGTTGAGTTGTTTTCTTGTAATTCTTGCCGAAAAACAGTGAAAATGGACCTTTTTTGAGAGCACGTCCTTAAGTAATAAGTAGTATTTCTGGAGTTTTTGACAGGATTTTAGACTGTTATGTAGTGGATTTTATATTTTTTTCATAATCCTATGTTATTTGACTCTATATTTTGTAAAATTGGTGGTGTTTTACGTAATATAGTTAGTTTATTGTGCATATGTGAAGTGAATGGAAAATGATACCACGGAGCATGGAATTCTGAGATGCCAGAAAAACTCCCTGAAAGATTCTAACAAGGGATACACCATCTTGTTAGAATATTGATTCACACGACGCTCGTAATATTATTGACTATGCGACAATGGCAGTAATAATCGGAAAGATTGATTGACAAAAATAAAGTAAAAAAAAAGTCGTATCTCTATTTCTTATAATTATTGTATTTAGTATTCATTTTTGCCTAGTATTAATGTTTTTTTTCCATTTTACTGGATTTTTTGATTTTTTTTAATTTTTTGTGTGATTTAATTAATACTTGCCATATTATTTGATCCTTTCGAGTATGTAATATATTTTTTCAGGATTTTTTTTTGCTGTTCTGCATAAACACTATTGTTAATCCATCTATTACATAGTGTTCGGGCATTTTCATATTTTTTCATATGTGGGTGGATCGTGATACCGGGCTTGCGCGATCGTAACGGCTACAACGACAGTTGAGCTCGGTGACCTGTCATGTGAACTTTGCGTTGCCGAATCTTATTGTTTTTGTTGTGGTTTTGGCCTCCTATTTCAATAATAACCTTTTAAAAGGTAATTGTGTGTACCTGTATGTGACAAAAAACTGTGCATTGAAGGATATCTTGAGAAAGATCTACAGAAGACAGGTTAGTGGTCTGCCTTATATGAGGGGTATGGAAATGCCGAACCGAGGGGTAAACCAAGCCATCCTGGGTCCGTTAGACTTTTGCGCAAACACATAGGTTCTGTGATATTCTATTATCGATTATTCCTATAATATAGGAAATGTCTCGATGTCACCCAAAGCTGTCGTACTTGTGTGCTCAGTACTGCGCAGTGGAACACACAGAGGAACCCAGGGAGTGTCAGCGCCAAGGGAAGAAGAGAGAAGAAGTACTCAAGAAGTAATATTTTATTTTTTTACATTTTAAGATTACGTTATTTCCAAATATATTTGTATTATATTTCTATTTGAAACCGTTTTCTATAAAATCAAGAATAAATTAAATATTTTAGAAGATTTGCAAACATAGTAAATTAAATTAAGGATATAACATTTGATCATCTATACGAGATTATTTGGCCTTTTACTGCAACTTCGTTCGCGTGGAATAGTTAGCTTGGGCTAACGCTAACACGCAGTAGAAGCCCTCAAGAGGAAAAAAATCCTCGATTTTGAAACATTATTCATTGGTGCTCCGCTATTTTTGGTCTTGACATTATTATGTATATAGCCTATAACCTTACTCGATAAATGAGCAATATAATACTGATTTTCCAAATCGGACCAGTAGTTCCTTGTGATTATCCCCTACAACGTCACAAACTCACAGATTCACACAAACATTACCTCTTTATAATATTGGTATAGAAGATAGGTAATTTTAAGCATTGTAACGTGTGGAAGAGGCATACGGAGTAAAATACTTTCCGGAAGAGAGGATTTATTAAGAGTACAGAAAGAGACAGAGAGTCACAAATACTGTACTACGCTGAGTTACCAATAATGTACCGTACTGAACGAGTACATCTCATTGAAGATGGAAGTACACAAGTACAGTAACGTAATATCTATTACCACGACACTAAAACATCTCAATAAGGGTGAAATCATTTTTCGTGCGTAGTATTAGTCCCTAACAGGTACAAGATACATTGATCGCATTGTTGAGTCCTTATTTCTAGTCGACTAAACCATAGCGCGATTTAAAACACTAGTGGCGCCATCTCTTGGAGTCGAAGTCAAACTTTGTTGATAGTTCAGTACTGGTTGTTAATTAGTTATACATCTATTGAGCATTGTGCGCAGTATTATTATTTTAGTAATATTGGTGTTACAGCATTAAATTGTCAGAATTCTAAACTTTGTAGAGCCCTTCCTACCCTGTATGATGTGGTTTATGAATGACTCTAAAGTACCTTTTAGTAATAAGATTTATTGTTTAAGCGGTTCGTTACAGGTTTAGAATGCACGAGTGTAACCTTCTGCTAGCCACTGCAGCTTTAGAAGAGGGTATAGACCTGCCCAGATGTAACCTTGTGCTTCGATGGGATGTTCCACCTTCGTAAGTGTTCTTCTAATATATACTTGTTAAGAATAGCATAGTAAAAAATATTATTAGATACCAAATGTGGATTTATATAAAAAATAAGAAAACGGAAATCTCCACACGAAAACTCACATGAACAATTAAATAAATCAAGTAATACAATATATCCAAAAAAACCAGGAGAAATCGAAATAACAATGTAAATTGTGAAGAACTCACGCAGTACAACAACAATCACGCAAGACAACCTTCCAGAAAGATGACCGAGCAAGAATGTTTTCAATGAGTCGACAGACTAGCCGTTTCCAGCATTTAGTCAAGTGTTAAGCCAATAACTTTCGACCAATGGCGGGTCAGGTAATTAGTAACACCCTCGACATAGTCAATAGTAAGTCACTAGTAAGTAGGACAGAGAGTGCTAACAAAATATTAGACAACTACAAAAAATATTTAAAAAGTATGTATGGGTCATTGACGGGAGATTTACAATTTTTTTTTCGTCGTACTAATTTATTCGTATTTTCTGATCGAAAATAATCGACACGTATTTTAGATACGATTTTTTAAAGTTCCATACTCTGTAAAAACACTTTTCTTTGAAATACTAACTGTAATAAAAGTTTCGAACATAAAATGTTCCCTTTGCTCTTTAATTGTGTGTAAGTATACAAGCTTTAAAAAAAAAAAAACTATTTTTTTTTATTGTTCCATGTTAAAGAAATGGCACTTTACCTGATGGTACGGTTACGGGCCATTGTTCTCTAAAAACGAAAAACTATAAGAGTTATAAAGCGTTTATCGCCATGTGTATGGTTATCACTACTCCATTTCATTACTGGATATATACCTGCTGATTGTTGAATATGATATGCTTAAACGAGCTACTATGGCGGTTATTATACATAGTGTATCGTGCCTGCAAGCCAGTCATACAAATACCACATTCCACAACCCGGCAATAAAAAAAAACTGAAAACCAAAATCTTTTTATATCAATGGTAGCAAACGGACATGCGGGTCACCAGATGGTAAATGATCACCGCCGTCCATAGACACTAGCAACACCAGGGGAGTCGTAAGTGCGTTAACAGTCTGTTTTTTTGGGGGAATGAGAAGCGGGGAGGGCATCTCTGCGCTCTCACTGACTGAACAAAACGCAACAATGCAAGCACTGTTACTCCACGTTGGTGTTTCAGAGTGTCGTGTGGTAGTATTTCGAGCGAGCCGACCCATTCCATACCCCATTAGAATCGTCTGGTGACAACTCTGTGTTAATGACTTAGTATGTGATTGCTTTTAATGGACCGGACACAAACAGTACATATCTCCCTCCTTTCGAGATTATTCTACGCTTATTGTTTTCTATTTCTTCTTAATTTTGAGAAGTGTTTTTAAACATATTCACTGTTTATGTTTGTAGGTATCGGTCGTACGGTCTGTGTCGCGGGCGGGCAAGAGCTAATCGCGCCGCCTCCGGCCTTTTGTGTAGCGATACGCCTTTACAAGTCGACACGCTCCTGCATAACCTCGCCACTTACAGGGAACTTGATCAGGTTACTTATCTTCATCTTATAAACCATATTCATTA
This sequence comes from Antheraea mylitta, assembly GCA_014332785.1. Lineage (NCBI taxonomy): Eukaryota > Metazoa > Arthropoda > Insecta > Lepidoptera > Saturniidae > Antheraea > Antheraea mylitta. The sequence continues at coordinate 800,097 of JACEII010000135.1, forward strand.
TTTAAATTACAACGAAATGCTATCAAATTTTGATGTTTTAATATATTATTTCGCCACTGTCATTCGACCTGAGTTGAGACCTGAGTTGAATGCTGTAATACGTTTGAACTACCGATTTTTTTATGTAGCACGGTTAAATCACTATTATACCTGATGGTAAACACAGTACAGTCAAAAAACAACGGCGCCCTGTGAGAAACAAGCCGTCTATCGCCGATAACCGTTGTGATGCCTGCCTGCGTAACGCTTGATGAGTTCCATTTTATAGGAAGAAGGAAACGCATTAGCCAGGAGATTGTTCCATAGTTTCACGGTACGGCATAGGCAAGATGTTTCAAACTTATTACTTCGTGCCCAGTTAGGATCTATGGTAATGGTAATTGATTCTTTCAGATATTTAGATTAAACATGTCTATGAATGATAAAATTCTGTGATTCAACAGGTGATAAGCAGGAAATGCGGCTGCGGTATCCAAAATGAACCATCTCAAGCAGAGGAGGATCATGCAGATACGTTTACACCAGTCATCAAACCATACACTCCCCTTGAATGCACTAATAATGTAGAATTATCACAAAATAGGATAACTAAAGTTCGAGAATGTACTGAAACGAATTTTGATACTACCTCTAATATTTCTGAAACAGTTAGTTCTAATGGAGATAATGTCAGTTATAATAATAATATAACTAGTCTTATTGAAGAAACAAGAACTGATGATATTCCTAGAAGTGGCTTTGATACTCTGCTTGTAAATGATAATGCAGCTAAATTAAATATATCTGATGTATTTAATAAATCAAATACTAGTGATAGTGGTAAGGATTCATATGCTGGAATTGAGCCTGAAAATGAAATTGGCAGAGTACTGGATAAAGAGGAAGATGGAAAGGTGATTATTGATATTAATTGTGTTGAGAAAGATGAAATAAATGTGAAAGAAAAAGTGAGTTTGGAAATTAAAGACGAGTTAGAGAAGGATTATAAGAATATAGAAGAAGAACATGCAGAGTTAGTTGATATAATCAATCATGTAGAATTTATTAGTAATGATAATGGCATCACTAAGGGATTTGGCGAAATGATTAGTATTGATGATAAAGTGAAATCAGAGGAATTGAAAGAAAATTCCGATAATGATGGAAATGTAATTGATAAGGAAAAATCTCAAATAGACAAAGTTGACTCGAAGGTAGTTTTAAGGCAAGACGAAAATTTGTATTGCAATAAATGCAACAATATGAAGACAGTTAATGTAGAGTGTCCGTGTGTTTTAAATGTTGATATTAGTGAGAGTTGTACAGAAATGAGTGATGGAATTAAGGATAGTATTGACGGAATTAGTGATAGTAAATGTGGAATTAGTCATAGTTCTCACAGAATTAATATTAGTTGTGGAATTAATGACAGATCTGAGGGAATAAGTGTTAACAAATGCGGAGTTAATGACGGTTCTAACGGAATTAGCCCTAGAATATGCATAACTAATAACGGATCTGACGGAATTGGTGCTAGTATATGTGGAATTAATGGCGGGTCTGACGTAATTGATTTAAATAACTGTGGAATTATAGACAGTATTGACGATATTAAATGCGCTATAAAAGGAATTAAAGACTGTGTTAGAGAAATCAGTAGTGTTGAATGTACGAACGTTGATAGTTCTAGTGATAAAGTGAATTCTAGTGCATCAAGAATTAATGAGGGAATCTGGGATACAGGAGTCAGGAACAGTATTGAAAGAATAAGATATGACGTTAAGATTGATGACAGTGTTGCAAGTGTTGATCTGAGTACGGCCATTGCTTTAATAAATAGGTAAGATTGATATTTTCATGTTTTTTTTTGGTCTGACCTAGCAAGGTCTTAACAGCTTCATCGGACTACTAAGGCGAGCGCTTAAGGCACTCAGCCGATTCTCGATATTTTCTTAATTAGCTTAATTTTCCATCATCTCTTTTGCTTAATGGAAAAGTATGAAATTTATGTATTTTTTTTAACACTGATATATTCCTGTTGTCCATTACAAATTGATCTGTTAATATTTTTTTTCCATTACTGGCCTCATCTACAGAAAGGTGTACTGATATGTTACCTAGATAATACTATTGAAAAGCCCTCAATTTGCCAGTAGAAGTTTCCTCAACATTGTTAAAGCATTTTTGAAGGTCGCTACAAACTGTCCCTACAACACTTCAGTTTTGTTATGTATGTATATATAAATATAGGATCTAATATTGGTTAGATTATTATCAAGTACCTGTATGGCTCTATACCACCTTCAAATTCAAAATATGTGTTCGAATACCTATTTCTCTATATTACCTTGGCAAGTAACCATATAGTTTTTTTTTATATATCATAGGAGGCAAAAGTACAGATGTCACCTGATGTTAAGTTATCAACACCGTCCATAGACACCAGCAACATCAGAGGAGTCACAAATGCGTTATCAGCCTGTGTTGGTGGGGAAGTGGGGATGGGAAAGGGAGGGAAGGAAAAGAGGGGGAGGTGGTCCTCCGGCGCTTTCACGGACTGAACGAAACTCAACGATGCGTGCAATGTTACTTCACGTCGGTGTTTCTGTGTGTCGGGTGGTAGTACCAGGGGAGAGTCGACCCATTCATACTGAAACCAGTAATAGCTTCAGCATGGCTCTACCACCAATTAAATTATTGCCTGAGAAGTTCTGTCCAGTATAGATTCGATGGGAACCGCTTTGTAAAATCGCTCTTCATGACTTGTTTAAAGAATGCATGATTGTTGCATGATGGTAGAACTATTTCGAAGTTCGGCTGGCTAGATACCATCCTCAGTAGTCCGGTGAAGCTGTAAAAGCATTACAAGTCCAATAGCATAGTCAGTTCGAAAAAAAAAAACCATCCTCAAGTTAAACATATATTGTTAAGCATCTGTATATTACTGCAGAGAATTTAGGATAAATCTAGGATTTTAGTTAGGCATTGCGTTTAAATCCTAAAATCTATAACATGATGGCTTCACATACCAGTTCGCATCACAAAGTCGTGATGGCCTAGTGGTTTGATCAGTGGAATATTATTTTGATGTCCCGAGGTTCGAACTCCGGCATGTACCAACAATTTTTTCGGAGTCCTCGTAATTTAAATTGGTAACACTAGGGAATGACGGTGAAGGAAAACGTCTTGAGGAATCCTGAACCATGAGAGATGTTCTGGTAGTACTACTGTATGTGGGAAAAATATAGAACTGCGGATTTCTCACAGTTTGAAATCGCCGATACGTCGTGGGCTGGCGTGGTGATTACGCCCATAACTTCCTTCGGGAAGAGGCCTATGGCCCTGCAGTGGGTCTCTTACAGGCTGATGATGGTGATCACTTTTTTTTTTATATATGGGAGGCAAACGAACATGCGAGTCACCTGTTGTTAAGCGATCACCACCACCCATAAACACTAGCAACCCCAGAAGAGTCGCAAGTGCGTTGCCAGCCTGTGTTTGAGGGAATGGAGAGAAAGGAAAAGGGGAAGGGAGAGGAGAGGAGAGGGATAGGGAAGGGAGATGGGTCTCCGGCGATCCCACTGATCGAACGAAACGCAACAATGCAAGCACTGTTACTTCACGTCGGTTTTCTGTGACTACTACCCCACTACCCCGTCCACTACCCCGGACGAGCCGACCCATTCATGCTGAAACCAATAATAACTTCAGCGTGGCTCTACCACCTACAACTGTGTGTGGGAAGGAAAAATAATGTGTTAAGGTTAAACATTCATACAGTGAAACAGTTTTATAGGCTGGTGTTATTAAAAAAATATAAATATGAAATCAGATACTGCGGGAAGTTACCTTCGGACACGTTCACTCGTCTTGCCCCGCAGTGGTGGATGGAGGAGGTCCAGCTGCCGGTACAGACCGAGGCGCGTACAGCTTACATCTGTACCTTGCGGTTGCCTCTCAATTGTCCCGTCAAGTATAATATTGTCGTGAGTCAAATGTTTCCTTTATATGGTATATACGAGTACATTTACTTGTTGTACTCCTCCAAATCACTCTTTGCCAAACATATCATTCAGGATGTTTTGTATTTTGGCTAAAGATTTTTGTAATATACAATATTTCATTATTACATCGATATATAAGTTTTTTTTTTTCGTTTTGAATAGTTATCACATTGTGTACCACTTATGGTACACGTGGCACTGCGTTCATCTCGATTACAAAAGTCAGTTCAGTTCAGTTATCTATCAGTTGTTGAAAACATGTTGCATTTGAATTAGTTAATATTCATTCATCTTTTTTTTTTCTTTGAGCGAGTTGTTCAATTTAACTTTTTTTTTATTGGTTTAATGATTAATATGAAAGGACATAACGGAGATTGGTCCATTTTCACTAGTAGGAATTTATGCTACAAAATTAAATTTTTTTTGTAAGATATATGTTTTCAGCAGATTCAACAAAATTGAATATGTGTACCACTGATGGTACATGTGGCTTGAAGTTCAAGCTTAATGTGTACCAACGGTGGTACACTTAAATAATAGTAAAATATACAATCAATTATTGACTGTATGTATGTGTATCACTTCAGAACGGTTGCACCTATTTGGGTAAAACTTTCTGTGTTATAATTATAATTTTGAGGACAAGGTTTGCATGAGAGTATATATTTACAATCATATATTCGGATGAAACAAGGAATATATTTTTATTGCGGCACACAGATAATACAGAGCAATTCTAGTCACAAAAATGTATATAACAAAAAAAAAAACAACTAAAAACAAAAACACATAGGTGTAGATGAAATTTTTCTTCCAGAAATAAAATATTGTTCCCTAAAACCCCCTACATTCATACGAGCGAAGCCGCTGGTGAAAGCTAGTTTTTATATGAACAAATGATGCATCTAGGGACATCCGATGCCGACCCGGGTGTTAGCGAGGCGTATGGTGGCGCTGCAAGCCTGCAGGATCCTGCACAGGTCCGGGGAGCTAGATGATCAGCTCATGCCTATAGGTGAGACGCTACTGTCCCATTGTGAGACTCGTTGAATAAATTTCAATTGAGAAGTTGGCGTTTTCTATGAAGGAAAACTGTCATGTAGCAATTAAGGATTTTTTTTAAACTGGTTCGGCAAAATGACTGCATGTTACCTGATGAAAAGTACAGAGCAGTCTATAAATAACGGTGTCTGTCAATGTTGTATAGCAACGGCAGTCATCACTATCATGCCGACTTGCAGAAGAGCTTTTTCATGCCTCGTTTGAAGGACCCCATGTCATATGAGGATTTTTTTTTTAAATTTAAACTGAACTTTTGGTCCAGAGCTCTTTATAACAATTTCTTCTTACCAGAATTGTGTTGGGCATCAGTTCTTCTAACGTATGTGAAGTTGGCATACAAAGATATCGGAATCGTGAAACAAAGATGAGTTCTGATATTCAAATCAATAGTTCTGGAGTTACTGAAATTTAGAAAAATAGTTCTGCATATTAAAGACCCCATAAGGGCATAAGACATATGGGGGTCCCAACTTCACGCAGCATACAAAGGTCGTGACAGAGAAGTTCTGAAGAGAGTTCTGAGCTCCTTTATAATAGTTCTGGACTTCTTTGCAATATGAGCAATAGTTCTGTACAAGTAAAGCCGTGGCAGCCTATTGAAAATCACATCCTATAAGTATGCAAAAAAATCAACTTTCGATTTTTGATTAGTTCTAAGGAGTTCTGGGTTCCTTTACAATAGTTCTGGAGTTGTTTGCAATATGAGCAATAGTTCTGCACAAGTAAAGCTATGGCAGCCTATTGAAAATCAAAGAATTCCTGATTATGATTAACTAGTCTCTGCCAGCGACTTCGTTCGCGTGGAAATAGTTAATTTCGCGCTAACTAATATGCAGCGAATGCTCTCAAGAAGAAAAAACACCCCGATTTTTAAACATTCTTCATCGTTGCTCCGCTCCTATTGGTCTTAGCGTGATGATATATAGCCTATAACCATTCACGATAAATGAGCTATATAACACTGCAAGAATTTTTCAAATCGAACCAGTAGTTCCTGAGATTACCCCCTACAACGTCACAATTCACAACGTCACAAACTCACAAACTTTACTTCTTTATAATATTAGTTATGATCAATAATAATTAATATAATAGAAGAAGGCTGTAAAAGTGACAATTGTTGAATAGGGAAGGAGAATTTCAAGTCAGCCGAGTTGGAGACCACACACTGTACCAATGAAAATGAGACCAGCGATTCAGCTCGTCCTGGTACCACAAAGCGTAGGCAGTATTACTACAAAAGGGTGAGTGGGTATGGGTATAACATAAAAATGGTATAACATTAAGTCATTTTGCTTTTAGTATTTAGTGTAATCTATTCACATGTATAGTTGTCCTCTAAGCTAATCATATTAACCCTAAAACTCGATGTGACAAAGAAATTGTCGAACAACTGATGGTAACACCTCGATTTGATGGTGTACTTGTCGCATACTTTTCTAAACGCGTCTAACCACCAATTTAGGTTGTAGAGGCACACTGAAGCTATCAATGGTTTCAGCATGAATAGGTCAGCTCCTCGGGGGTAATACCACCCGACACACAGAAACACCGACGTCAAGTAACAGTGCTTGCATTGTTGCGTTTCGTTCGGTCAGTGAGAGCAACGGGTGCCCACCTCCCCTTCCCCTTTCCCTTTACCTTCTCCCCCTCAACACAGGCTGGCAACGCACTTGCAACTCCCCTTGGGCTGGTATTGTCTATGGACGGTGGTGATCACTTAACATCAGGTGCTGCGCCTGTTCGTTTGTCTCCTATTATATATAAAAAAAGTGTGTGTGTACTTATGTACACGCGTTAGAAGTTATACTTCTTTGCCTTAACAAGGTCTTTTATTTAAAAAAAAAAAATTATCTTATTCTACGTTTGTAGAAAAAAACGACACTAAAAATAGAAAAAAGGTATTTAATATATTGCAAGTTTTAATACAAAGAAATACAAACAACAAATACAAAGAACCAAAATGTGGTACTATAGCTAATTTAAAGGTGTCGGTTTTTCGTGACGGTGTGCGCACGCATTGTAAAATTTACTCTCACCATTTTTCCTTAAGGCACCAAAAGAAGTATATCTTCAATAATTACAGTTGTAACAGTACTTAACTACACGCAAAGCCGTACGGCGCTTATATGTGTGTACGCCACATTTATTGTATTCCACGCTCGCGACGTCGGCCGCCTGGCACCGGCTTTAGTATATAAGAGGCTGCACGTCGCCCGCCACTTATTCGATCGGCTGAGTGCCATAAGCTCTCGCCTTAGTAGTCCGGTGAAGCTGTAAAGGTCAAAAAATTAAGGCCAATAGCGTAGTCAGATCGAGAAAAAAAAAAAACGCCAGTTATTCTACGTTCGGCTCGCACGGACACGCTTCCTACGGAACGGTCTCGGGCAGCTGAGCGCTCTCCGGCTTGTACGGTCGGCATCCCTTGTGGAACCCATATGTTTTGTTACAATAAGTCTTCTTTGTGACCGATATTGGTTTGTGAGTGGTTTTATTAGAAGAACCCCCATTATACAGTTACTATTCGTAACTTGTTGATTGTTGTAACATAGGGACATGTTACCTGTGATCCATAAATGTTTTAATTATTTAAAATATTACTTTTCCAGACAGCATCTGCCTTCACCGACTGCCAGCCTGTGGTGGACACGAGCGACTCTGAGATAGATTCCCCGGGGAGGACCGAGAAGCTGTGTGGAGACTCCGGGGCTAGTGAGCCTCGGACAGACCTGAAACGGAACATGCTGTATGCGATAGTGTGTCGGCTCTGGTGTGCACTACCGGAGAGATACAACACGAGGGGGCGGAGGCTGCACGCACCACAGACAGCATCCCAGGCTATAGGGATACTCATGGCCCGGACACAACCGGACAGGTCAGTTAAATTCACCAAAGTGTTCTTTTTTACTTTATTTTTGGCAATCAATCTTTCAGATTATTACTGCCATTATCGTGTAGTCAATAATATTACAAGCGTCGTCTGATTATTTCAATATTCTAACAAGATGGTGGCTCCCTTGTTAGAACCTTTCAGGGAGTTTTTGTGGCATCTCAGAATTTCATGCTCCGTGCTATTATTTTCTATTCACTACATTTATGCACAATAAACTAACTGTATTATGTAAAACACCACCAATTTTACACAACATAGAATCAAATAACACATGATTATGAATAAAATGACAGCCTAAAATCCCGCCAAAAAGTCTTCACTGAAGTTATTCGTGAATTAATTTTTTTACAGTTAGGGAATCGGTTCTCAATGCTCACCCCTCGCCATATAATCTTCTATAGTAGTTAACGAATTTCAGGGGATTAATTGTTGAATTCGGGGAGAATACAAAAAATTAAATCGCGTTAATGAGTTTTCGACTAAACACTAAACACTGCCTCTTACGCGTCCATTTCGTCCACGACCTGTGAACAGACGCCAAGTTTGGCACTACAAATCAGCAGACTGGGATGGGTTGCGTTCTTTCTTCGCTTCGTACCCATGGAAGCAGGTTTGCTTCTCGCTAGATCCAGATGCCATCGCAAATAGTCTAACCAACATCATACTCCAAGGAATGGGCTTGTTTATTCCGAGCTCCATGATACCCATTGGAGGCAAATCCCAACCTTGGTTCGGTCGCACATGTAAAATGGCCTACTGGCGAAAACAGAAAAGCTACCGGGCCTGGGTGAATGCTGTGGCATCATAGGATGTAAATGTCAGCGCATTAAAAAAGGAGTACAACTTTGCCTCCAGATCTTACAAAAGTGCAATCGCTTTGGCGAAGTCCACCTTTGTTGGTAGAATTGGTGAGAAACTAATTCGCCTCCCATCGGGAACCAGGACGTTTTGGTCTCTCGCCAAAGCTGTCTTTGGAAATTTTTGTCGACCATCCTTTCCATCATTGCGGAGAGAAGACGAGTCGTTGGCCCACGACGCTAAAGACAAGGCCGATCTTCTTAGTTGCCTTTTTGCGTCCAACTCGACTCTTGATTGCAAAGGGAAGCCACCACCTACATTACCGCGTTGTGAAAGCTCGATGCCTAATGTTCAGTTTTTGCAAAGAGCTGTACGCAATGCACTCTTCTCTTTGGATATCTCGAAGTCCAGTGGGCCAGACCGAATACCCGCAATTGTGCTTAGGTCATGTGCTCCGGAACTGGCTCCAGTTCTTTCACATCTTTTTAGGCGCTCATACACCGCAGGTGTAGTCCCTAATATCTGGAGGAGCGCTTTGGTGCACCCGATCCATAAAAAAGGCGACCGCTCTGATCCATCCAACTATCGGCCGATTGCCATTACCTCCCTGCTCTGTAAGATAATGGAATCCTGCATCAACCGCCAGCTTCTGAAGTATCTAGAAGATAACCATCTTATTAATGATCGCCAATACGGTTTCCGTCAAGGCCGCTCAGCTGGTGATCCTCTAGCCTTTCTGACTCACAAATGGGGGGAAGCAGTTGAAAATAAGGGTGAGGCCCTGGCCGTTAGTTTGGATATTGCTAAGGCCTTCGATCGAGTCTGGCACGAAGCTGACCTCGTATGGACTCCCTGCGACACTACGCAAGTGGGTGTCCAGTTTTCTCACGGATCGGAGTATAAAAGTCGTCGTTGACGGAGCATGCTCGGATCTCAGATCTGTGAGTGCTGGTGTCCCGCAGGGCTGTGTACTATCTCCCACCTTATTTCTGCTGCATATCAATGATTTGTTTGCAAATCAGCAACATTCATTGCTATGCAGACGATAGTACTGTGGATTCATTTTACACCAGTCGTGCAGGTGTTTCTCGAGAACGCGTTTGTGAGAGCCGTAATAGACTTGTGTCTGAGATTGAGACGTCTCTCGAGCTTGTCTCAGATTGGGGAAAACAGAATCTGGTCGAGTTCAACCCCACTAAAACGCAGGTCTGTATCTTTACCGCAAAAAAGACCCTCTTTGACGCAGTTCCTATCTTCCAGGGAGTACGCTTAGTCGCCAAGCCTAACATCAGTATCCTGGGTGTCGATATATCAAGCGACGTTCACTTTGGTGGTCATTTGGAAGGCAGAGCAAAATTAGCCTCAAAAAAATTAGGTGTTCTTAACAGAGCAGGACAGTATTTGACACCTGGTCATCGCCTTCAGCTTTATAAGGCACAAGTCCGTCCACTCATGGAATACTGTTCTCACCTCTGGGCCGGAGCACCTCAATGTCACCTACTTCCTCTTGACCGAATCCAACGTCGAGCGGCTCGAATCGTCGGCAACCAGATGCTCTCCTCAAGGCTAGACACCCTGGCGCTTCGTAGGGATGTAGCGTCGCTTTGCGTCCTTTATAAGATCTACCACGGAGAGTGCTCTGAAGAGCTGTTTGGACTAATATCTGCTGCTGAGTTCCGTTACAGAACGACTCGTCACGGACTGAAGTTCCATCAGTGTCATCTCGACGGTTGGAAGTCGTGCACCGTGCGATTCTCACGTTCGTTTTTTCCGCGTACGACAATTCCCTGGAATGAACTCCCAGCGGCAGCGTTTCCGGGCGAATACAATCTGCCATTTTTCAAGAAACGAGCCTACTTCTTTCTTA
>JACEII010000135.1:810799-828444 GCA_014332785.1 Antheraea mylitta
AAACAAGAATATAGGAGATACAAATAATTTAACTGCTATAATTTCGAAGTTTTCGACTAAACAAGAATATAGGAGATACAAATAATTTAACTGCTATAATTCCGAAGTTTTCGACTAAACAAGAATATAGGAGATACAAATAATTTAACTGCTATAATTTCGAAGTTTTCGACTAAACAAGAATATAGGAGATACAAATAATTTAACTGCTATAATTTCGAAGTTTTCGACTAAACAAGAATATAGGATATACAAATAATTTAACTGCTATAATTCCGAAGTTTTCGACTAAACAAGAATGTAGGAGATACAAATAATTTAACTGCTATAATTCTGAAGTTTTCGACTAAACAAGAATATAGGAGATACAAATAATTTAACTGCTATAATTCCGAAGTTTTCGACTAAACAAAAATATAGGAGATACAAATAATTTAACTGCTATAATTCCGACTTATAAAAAGACGCGATTTGTAAGTATACGTTTTGACTTGTAGGGTTAAATCTAAACACCAATTCGACTTATATTTCGTGGTATACATTTATTGACATACCCTAAGAATTTACACATTAACGAAGTAAACTATACACGTGACAAAAAAAATCTTTTTGTTTAAGCTGCTGATTTTGTTATCAATTATTTGTTCAAGTTCAAAATTTTGGATGTTATTGCTATGATTTCTAGTAAGTCCTAGTAAGACGTCATTATATTTTAATAATTACTACTTCGGCATCTTCCTTTGGATATTCGAGTCATCGAGTATAAGGTTTTATCAATGTCTCGCAGTGAAATAATATTTTGTTCGAGTTACAAAGTCTTAAATCATTTAAGCGTTTAGGGTTTAAGTGGGAGAGAATGGCGTTTTTTTTCCACTTACTGAAGGATATTACTTAACAAGGATCTAATTATACAGATTTTATTGTAAAATTATAACTTCAAGATATAATCTATGGATTTCACTCATATTTACTTTTACTTCTCAGGAAATTGGTCTTCATCTAAAGTAAAAAAAAAAAATATAGATAGCTTCTTCAAAGATGGTTATTAAAGTTGTATGAAACTCTGATTTTAATGGACTCTAAGCATTCAGCTTCATTTTACCACAATTTTGGATATAATCAAATCATAATAAGATCGTATAATTGTGATCGGATATAATCAGTGGTTTTTTTTACATCATAGGAGGCAAACGAACAGGTGGATCACCTGATTTTAAATGATCACCACCGTCCATAGACACTTGCAAAACTAGTGGAGTCGCTAGTGCGTTGCCAGATTGTGTTGGGGGAGGGGGGAGATGGTCTTGCGGTGCTATCACTGTCCGAATGAAACGCAACAACGCAAGCACTGTTACTTCACGTCAGTTTTCTGTGTGTCGGTTGGTAGTACCCGAGACGAGCCGACTTATTCATGCTGAGCTTAGTAATAGCTACAGCGTGGCTCTAACACTTACAATTCACTTGAATGGTAATTACCACTGATTTATTAATGTTAGCCATCCAATTCGCCTGGTTTCACTGCAAACACATGGTGCAATTTATATTAGCTCGTACAAACTCCATAAGAATTAACAAAAACTATCATATGAAGTACTTATTAAATGAGAGTTTATTTGTTTGGCTTTGATATTCTATACATCTTTCGGTTAATGGCAGAACATTCCCTAATGTCTACGTGGCTAGGTATTACACTCAAGATCTTAATCTTGTCCTAAAATACTGTCTGGCAATTGTCTGGTCCTGCTATAGTCCATATCGTCAGATCAGATGATCCCGAGTTGAAATGTAATGAGGAATAAAGGAGTTTGTTTCCATAACCAGTCTGCAGATCCCCGCGTTCCCAGTGTACACGAGGTCTGGAGAGGTCAGGGTGAGCGTTGAGCTGGTCCCCGATGCTGATGTCAGGCTGTCACCCCGAAGAGGAAGACTCATTAGGAGGTATTCTTTCTTTCTTTTCAACTTTATTTTTTCCAATCAATCTTTCAGATTATTACTGCCATTGTCACGTAGTCAATAATATTACAAGCGTCGTACGATCATTTCAATATTAAGCGTCGTTTGAATCAATATTCTAACAAGATGGTGGATCCCTTGTTAGAACCTTCCAGGGAGTTTTTGTGGCATCTCAGAATTTCATGCCCCGTGGTATTATTTTACCATTCATTTTACCTACGCACGATAACCGAACTATGTTACATAAGACACCACCAAATTTACACATTATAGAATCAAATAACACAAGATTATGAATAAAATATAAAATCCACTACATGACAGACTAAAATCTCGCCAAAAACTCCTCATTATTTTTTTTTCTCTTTTTTTGTGTACACGTTGTCAGTGGGGTACAGAAAAGGAAATAGGGTATCTTATAGGACTTTTATCGATACCATGAATTATAGACGAATTTCGAGCACAGGACAAGAATTAATGTGAAATTGAAGTACATTTTGAATTTTTTTAGGTTCATGCGGTTTGTGTTCGCGGACGTGCTGCGCGTGCGCAGGCGCGGGATGAAGCTACAGAGCGAAGGATCGACACACAATAACTATTACATCGTACCGACAGTTAAAAGTGAGTTTCCCTTTCGATATCCCCCTCCCCCTTTACCGTGCCATTGCCCCCTTTTTTATTAATGTGGGGAATACATTATGGATACCCACCTTTCCGGGGGAGAGAGTAGGGTTATATCCGATTAGCGAGGACTAAAACCCTGCGGTGTACCCTTCATCGTCTCAATAGTTCGACACGGGTTCGTGCTAGCCAGCTTTATGCTGGGTCTAACCTGTGCAAAGAGAGACAGTCTGATACACACTGACTGACTCCCAGATGGCTAAACCAGTATAAGGGAGAGACGGTCGTCCCTAGCACATTCCTCATGCTCCTTTCGGTTGAAGGACCCATTCATGCTGAAACTAGTAATACCTTCAGCGTGGCTCTACCACCTACAAATCTAAACCATTCTCGGATCCACTGAGACATGCATACAACATTTCATCAAAATCGGTCCAACCGTTTGGGAGGAGTTCAGTGACATACACACGTACAGAAGAAATTTGTATATAAACGGTTAAAATTGAATTTAACGCATTTTGAAATGTAACACCACATATTTAGATGTGTATATATTGTGCACATTCCAGCTATAAGGGAGGACGGTACGTCGAAGATCGACGTGGACTGGTCCTTCCTGGAGCTGATCTACCAGCACACGGAGGAGAAGAAACAGACTGAGCTGGAGAAGCCGATACTCTGGCACCAGGACGAGGACGAGGAAGACGAGGATGTCACGAACGAAGTCACGGCGAAGGTAAAGTATATTCTATGGCCATACAAATGCTAATCTATCTAACACCTTTTAACGAACAATTGTTGTATATTTTTATATATTCAGGATCTCGGAAACGGCGTCATCTGTTACCGTGAAACTTAGTATGTAGTTAGTTCTAGGGTCGATAAATCGATCTAGCTAGATTTTATTCATAGATAAAAAAAAAATAACTGAGTTATCAGGCAATGAAGAAATTTTCGCAGCCGCTGTCAAAACAAAAATATCTCAGATAGAAATTGGCTACTTCGAAAATCCGTGTAATCCCATCAAATCCGAGTGACAGCAGAAGAGATATATTTTTTAATTTTTTTTTTTTTTTCTAAAAAATTGTAAATTTTACAAGGCAAACAGTTTATTTTAATTTAAAAATGTTTTTTTAAAGAACAGAGCTAGGCTCGGTCGTCCAGGTACTATAACATTAGCTGTGGCACTGTGATACCTGTGGAAGCCATGCTTCTATGGGTATACAAAACTAATATAGCATTTTCTATGATATGAAGCTATTTTGATATATAGTATATGGTATTATTAGTAGTATGGAGCCATTTCGTAGAATTCTTCTTCTGTTACTGTCTGTGTTCATCTCAATGTCGAAAATAGAACTGTCCTCTGTCATATAGGGGTCATATATTCTATGCAGTTCCTATTTTGGACTTTGTGTCTATAGTAGTGGGTCCGGCGGATTTTGTCGTGTTCTGGTAACAAAAAAAAACATAGAATCAGATCGCAGCGTCACCTACTGGATCCAAACTGTAAATCCAGAGTATTTTTGAATCCACCTGAACACATCAAAATCTGTCCAATTCTTAAGGAGAAGTTCACATACACACGCATATAAGAATTATAGCAGGCGATTGGATAGTCGCTCGTAACATTCAAAGGCATGACACTTCATATAAATACATTAAATAATAATATCAAAACAAATACAAATAAACAACAAAGAGAACGTTACATTTTACTAAGACTCTCGAAAGAATCAAAATCAAAAATTCTTTATTCAGTTTAGACCCTTATAAGGCACTTATGAACATCACAGACTACCGCCGGTTCGGACAAACAACCCAGCCATCGAGAAAAACCGGCAAGAAACTCGATCTGTTTTATCTTTTTAAAAATATATATATAATATTTAGACTATATTACATACATGACAGAAACGTTTTTAATGGATGCATAGAGGAGTCAATTCCAGACATCACTATCGTTCACATACTGATCCACTCTATAATAGCCTTTTGAGAACAAAACTCGCTTGACATGGCGCTTAAATTCACAATCCGGCAAATCGGTAATATCCTTTAGAACTTTGTTATAAACTGTGCACTATTTCCCAAAAAAACTATTACTCGTTTTACTAAGTCTAAAACATGGGATAACCAGTTTATCACGGTTCCTAGTATTTAGACTATGCCGGCCTTTTACGAAGTCCAGTTTATCAAGGTACTCTCGGACATACATTAAATTATCAAGAATGTATTGGGAAGGCAGAGTTAAGATACCGAATTCCTTAAACTTAGTCTTTAAGGATTCGCGAGGTCCCAAAGTATGGACATAAACCTAGTAAACCTAGGTGCATTGACCGGTGCTGAAAATTGCAACGGGAGACCCCCGGAGTTTATAACCTTCGATAATATATATATATATATATATATATATATATATATTTATATAAAAAGGAGGCAAACAAACTGGTGGGTCACGTGATGTTAAGTGATCACTACCGTCCATAGACACTAGCGAAATCAGGGACGTCGCAAGTGCGTTGCCAGCCTGTATATGGGAGAAGGGGGAGGGGAAGGAAAGGGAAAGAGGAAGGGACGTGGGCCTCTGGCTCTCTCACTGACCGAACGAAACACAACAATACAAGCACTGTTATTTCACGTCGGTTATCATTCATGCTGAAACCAAAAATAGCTTCAGCGGGGCTCTACCACCTACTAAAATAATACGGACAATAAACCCTGTATTCGATCATGCTTCGAAAATTATCTTTTATTAGTTGGTTGTTATTTACATGTTCTTTCACGCTTCACTGTACACAGTCTTGTCATAGCCTCGTAATGTATTGAATATGATTTTTGTGTTTCTCTAGATTAGTGTCTTTCAAACTTTTTCTTAAAAGGCCCCTTTAATATGATGAAATAATTTGGGACCCCCTCTGCTCGAGGCCACCATCTATCCTTATCATGTATTTTGTGACAAATATTCAATTTAACATATTTAATTAAAGTTCGGAACATAATTAATTAAGGTTCGGATAAATACATAAGAGTTCTCGTAAGTTTTAATTTTTGGTTATTTAATACAAATGATTATGTCCTTTACTTACCATTTTTCTTAATAAATCTTTTAAAACTGTATTGTTTTTTAACTGCAGTAGCTTCCCCATGCTTTTGCAACTTCGCTATAGAACTTCGCTTGAGGGGTCGCGACCCACACTTTGAAAAACACTGCTCTCGAGTCAAATATTATGCACGTATTTTTTTTTACTTGATTTATAACGATAGTCAAGTACACAGTATCCTGTAGAAATATTGCTAGCGACTAACCTTTCACCTGGTATATATAAAGACATTGGAAATATTAACTGACTAGCTAACGGAAAAATGATAAATTTTGTTCTATTGATGTACACTATTATCCCCGTTTTCGCGACCACAAGCGTTCAATTATTAAAATCATTGCTTAGTGCTCACCGACAGTGTAAAAGGAACCGTATGGAAATTTTCACGGCCCTAATAGCTTCAGCTGTGGATTGATATATCAGTCAGTCAGTCAGTCAGTCAGTCAGTTGGGTTATTCTTTTATATAAGTATAGAGAAAATATATGTGTAGTCCAAGGAAGATGGGAACGTGAAGAAACTTGAGAACCCACTGTTGAAAAATGGAGAGACGTTCGTGTTCGACCCTGAGAAGTACAAGGAGGCGGTCGTTACACCCTGGTACAGGAACCAGGACCAACCTCAGGTGGGTGCTAGCATTTATATATTTAAAGTCCAAAAAATCTTTTGTTTTATCATAGGAGGCAAACGAACACGTGGGTCACCTGATGTTAAGTGATCACCACCGTCCATAGACACTTGCAACACCAGGGGAGTCGTAAGCGCGTTGCCAGCCTGTGTTGGGGAAGGAAGGGGGTGGGGAGGAAGGGAAGAGGAGACTAGGAAGGTGAAGAGAGGTGTGCCTCCAACGGTCTCGCTGACCAAACGAAACGCAACAATACAAGCACTGTTACTTCACGTCGATTTTCTATCAGAGGGTGGTATTACCCCGGACGAACCGACTTATTCATGATGATTAGGATCAAGTGTAAATAAGTGAAAATTAAAAAAAAAAAAGATCAAACTCTAGCAAGTAGTTATTGCGTGATGTGCGGACATAGGTAAACCTCTATCGTGTTATATAATATATATACGAGTGCTCGTCCAGTGTCGAGCTTCGACATTAGAGAAAAAAACTTTTCAATTTTTTTTATTGATAACACTAAAGCTCATCAGCAGCTACAAAATAAGAGGAGCGTTATATTCTTAACTATTTGTATAACACCCACCAATCCTTTGATAGTTCATGGTTACATTAAATATATAAAATAAATAATACCAAAACAAATACTAATAAACAACAAAGAGAACTTTAGTTGAAGTTCTAAAACTTTTAAAAGTATGGGAACGATACTTCTAAACGTAAAAAAAATCACATCTAGGATTAATGAACAACGTTAAAGGGGCGCTTTCAAGGTTAGTTATTACGCAACTGCTTCTTGTCGGAACGCCGTATGGTCGAAGATTAGGAGGCGGAATGCGGGTCGAAGTGCGGGACACGGTGTGATTCATTGCTTTCCTTATTACACCAGTTCGTTTTTGCGTAAATCACCTGATGTTTAATATATATCAGTTTTGTTTTTTTTTCTAGATAATTAGGTCAAATATTAAGCACCAATTTTTTTTTAAATTGATTTAGAACGAGTATGGACTAATGATTATCCTGTAAAAATATTGCTAGCGACTAACCAGTCGCGCTGTATATGTATATAATTTTTCAGTTCTTCCTCGTCGCTGAGATATGCTGGAACCTAACCCCGGACTCGGCGTTCCCCTCCGCCAGCCACACCAGCTTCCGCGAGTACTACCAGAGCAAGTACGGCGCGACCCTCACGCAGCCCGAGCAGCCGCTCCTCGACGTGGACCACACCAGCGCCAGGCTCAACCTCCTCACGCCCAGGTAACTCCACAGGAGCACCATCAGCGGAGACGAGACACCAACTCCTCAGGCTACTCGACGGATGTAACCGTCACAACGTCAGCTACGAACTGTTCAGTAGGTGGTAGAGCCCCGGTGACGCTAATTTTGGTTTCAGCATGAATGGGTCGGCTCCTCCGGGGTAGTACCACCCCTCTCACAGATTACCGACGTGAAATAACAGTGCTTGCATTTTTGTGTTTCGTTCGGTCAGTGAGAGAGCCGGAGGCCCACGTCCCTTCCTCTTTCCTTTTCCTTCTCCTCCCCCTTCTCCCATATTTAGGCTGGCAACGCACTTGCAACGTCTCTGATGTCGCTAGTGTCTATGGACGGTGGTGATCACTTAACATCACGTGACCCACCAGTTCGTTTGCCTCCTTTGATATAAAAAAAGTGGTATGGTGTCCTAACTTAAGTTCTGCTGCCGTTGTACTTCTTTGTAGCTAAATTTTAAAATTCGATGCTCCGGTAAAATTGAACACGACAACTGCTGCATTCCTATTACTTTTGTGGTCGTCTTGAGTTCAACAACCACCTCGTGAAGCTTTCATACTGTATGAGAAAGCCAGAGACATTCCTCGGTAACTGCGTATTAAAGCCGTACCACATCACCAAGTATATGAATCCCTCCCAGCCCTCATGAAAAGCAAATCAGTTGTCTGTTGGGAAGCTAATCTCATCGTTGTTTTATTTGCGTAAAAAATGTTTATCAGAAAATGAAGGACTGCCTGAGCCCAAAGACTCGGAGAGGGATCTTCTAATGCTTGAGACAGCAGGACTACCTCGATGTATTACTGTTTGGAATTTTCTATTGTCTATACTTGCTAAGTGGTCAATAGCCAAAAGGGCCGGCGTTGCCTGGCATGCACCACGTGGAAGCTCCCTGACATGCAAACAACCCAACATCAATCCAACGCTGAAACATCCACCCTAACTGATATTACAAATTCGAATGTGGATTTCTTATCGTATTAAACATTAGACGTCAATATTACAGAAAAGGATATTGGGTACGTTCTATTCAGAAAAATGTACTATTCCCAAGGGATAGAGACTAAAGTTACGTTCCCGTGAGCTTCTCTGTATTCCTGACAACGTTTGTGCAAAATTTCATAATGGTTTGTTGAGTATTTAAGGCGCGAAAGTGTAACAAACAAGCACACTCATATTCGCTTTTATGTTTTTTTTTTCTTTTAACTTTATTTTTGACAATCAGTCTTTCAGATTATAACTGCCATTGTCGCGTAGTCAATAATATTACAAGCGTCGTGTAATCACTTCAAAATTAAGCGTCTTGTGAGTCAATATTCTAACAAGATGGTGGATCCCTTGTTAGAACCTTCCAGGGAGTTTTTGTGACATCACAGAATTTCATGCTCCGTGGTACTATTTTCCATTCACTTATGCACAATAAACTAACGTATAGTACGTAAGACACCACCAAAGTTACACAATATAGAGTCAAATAACACAAGATTATGAATAAAATATAAAACACACTACATGACGGACTAAAATCCCGCCAAAAACTAGCTAACTAACATAAATGGGAATTTATGTTAGGGAATAAAGATATCTTTTGTCTTGCAACGTATAATAAGTTGAATGTCTGTTTGTTTGTGCATTTGTAGGTATGTGAACCGCAAGGGCGTAGCCTTGCCGGTGTCGTCGGAGCGGACTCGCAGGGCGAAGCGCGACCGCCTCGACCAGAAGCAGATCCTGGTGCCGGAGCTGACGCGGGTGCACCCCTTCGCGGCTCCCCTCTGGTTCGCCACCGTCGCACTGCCCTGTGTACTCTACAGGTATACAAAAAATATATTAAATAATAAATAACGCTTCTCAATGCTCAATATTATAACAAACTTTTGTAGGTGGTAGAGCCCCGCTGAAGCTATTTTTGGTTTCAGCATGAATGGGTCGGCTCCTCCGGGTTAGTACCACCCCTCTCGTGAAATAACAGTGCTTGCATTGTTGTGTTTCGTTCGGTCAGTGAGAGAGCCGGAGGCCCACGTCCCTTCCTCTTTCCTTCTTTCCCTTTCCTTCCCCTCCCCTTCTCCCGTATACAGGCTGGCAACGCACTTGCGATGTGCCTGATGTCGCTAGTGTCTATTGTCGGTGGTGATCACTTAACATCACGTGACCCACCAGTTCGTTTGCCTCCTTTGATATATTAAAAAAAAAAACTATTCGGCAGTTTTTCGCCGGATTTTAGTCTGTCATGTAGTGGATTTTATATTTTATTCATAATCTTGTGTTATTTGATTCTATATTTTGTAAATTTCGTCGTGTTTCACGTAATATATGTAACTTTATTTGTGCGTAAGTGAAGTGAATGGAAAATAATACCGTGAAGCATGAAATTCTGAGATGACACAAAAATTCCCTGGAAGTTTCTAACAAGGGAGTCACCATCTTGTTAGAATATTGACTCACACGAAGCTTAATATTGAAGCGATCCTACGACGCTTGTAATATTATTGACTACGCGACAATGGCAGTAATAATCTGAAAGATTGATTGCCAAAAATAAAGTAAAAAAAAGCTAACTATTCACCACTATATAATATATTATATATATTACCATATATATTACTCACCGGAATATCGCTTTCTATTAATAATACTAAAATACTCTTTTTTTTATCATAGGAGGCAAACAAATAGGTAGGTCACCTGATGTTAAGTGATCACCGCCATCCATAGACTCTTGCAACACCAGTTGAGTCGCGAGTGCGTTACCAGCCTGTGTGGGGGGTTATGAAAGGGGTGAAGGTCAGGAGATGAGGGCCTCCGGCGCTCTCACTGATCGAACGAAACACAACAATGCAAGCACTGTTACTTCACGTCGGTGTTATGTGAGAGGGTGGTACTACCACATCGAGCCGACACATTCATACTGAAACCAGTAACAATTTCAGTGTCCCTCTACCATACAATACCTAATACACACTAACAATTGCTCAGAACTCACTTTTATGGCGATACATCTAAAACTCGTTATTAAGTAGTTTCAAAATTGATGGAAAAAAAACACCATAGTGTCAAGCTTCATCAGGTTTCATTGGAATCGATTATAATGGATAGCAATCGATAAAAATAGAGATGTCTGAATAACCGAGTTTTAATATTTAGGTATCATCACTTGAATTAATATTCTCACAAGATGGTGGCTCCCTTGTTAGAACCTTCCAGGGACTTTTTGTAGCATCTCAGAATTTCATGCTCCGTGGTATTATTTTCCATTCACTTCACTTATGCACAATAAACTAACTATATTATTACGTAAAACACCACCTAATTTACAAAATATAGAGTCAAATAACACAGGATTATGAATAAAATATAAAATCCACTACATGACAGACTAAAATCTCGACAAAAACTCCTTTAGCTATCTTCCATCGTTATTATGGTCGCAACAAAACTAACAACTACGTTCTGTTAACTAGGTAAATAAAAATTAATAATTTGATACTAAACTGATAGCCAGGTCTTTTGAATATTATTATGTACAGGGTTTTTTTTTTCTCGAACTACGCTATTGACCTAGCAAGGTCTTAACAGCTTCACCGGACAACTAAGGCGAGCGTTTAAGGCACTCAGCCGATTTTATATTGGCAACCAGCTCAAGGGTGCACGGCACACCTCGGCTTGGCTGTTGCCCGTTGCATGCAAAAATCGCGACCTAACTTAGCTAACCTAGCTAACTATTCATATATGTATGAGTTGTTGAAACGTATATGTGTACCAAGCATATCCGCCTCAACAACTCTTCCATATATTTTTGTCGAAAATTTGGAGAGTTTTTCAGTTCGATAAGGGAAAAAATTTAACAAAAATAACCCTTCCACCAAGATGTGTAGCGTGTAAGCGTGCACGTGTGTGGAGGTGATCGTGTAGTGTTGTAGCAGTGATGTATGGGTGTGTCACCGTATCGCGCAAGCAACGCACTCAAGGGCTCCCTGCCGAGGGATCGAATCTAGGCTTGAGCCGCTGCCGTGGGAGGCCTAATCAGGTAACTGTACACGGTTTGTATGTATGTACTTGTAAAGAATTTATTCCCGAGAGAAGGTTTTATGGTTTAATCGTTTCATCAATGGATGGATATCTTAAAACCCTGCTATTATATATGGTGGTTGAAGATGGTGGTGGTGGTTGATGGAGAATGAAAGTTATGCCCTACATTCGGGAATAGGCCTAAGGGTCTACAGTGGGTCTCTTACATGCTGATGATGAATGTGGGTATCCGTTCCAGGATAAATGCGTTGCTCATAGCGGATGAGATAAGGAGGGCGGTGGCGATAGACGTGGGGCTGGGAGTCCCAAAGATCGACGAGACCACAATGCCTGGGTTCCAGTGGCCACCACTCGACTTCGGCTGGAGCTTGGCCGAGGTCAGACACTTTTCACACCCACTATTCTAATACACTTCAAATTAATGCTCGCTGTGTCGTTACATTACAAACTGAGCTAAATCCTATATTAATCTATACATATAATAAGAATGTAATTATAAATAATGATGGCCATAAAGAATCAAAACGAAACCGCCATAAATGCAATAATGTCATTAAAAATCTGTCCTTAAATAGTAAACAGCTAAATGAAATCACAAAAATAAACATATAAATTTATAAAACTAATTAGCCAGACGGATGTTGTTTTTTTTTTTTAAAAAAAAAAACGAAAATTTAAAACCCAACCGCAGCACCACCTACTGGGTCCAATAGTGAATTTAAAAAAAAATTCATTAAAATCGGTCCAACCGTTTGGGAGGAGTAAGATAATAATAAATAAATTAAAAAAACACCCAATAGTTGCTCACATAACTGTTTTAAGACGTACACGATAAAAAAAAAAATGGAAAACAAAAAAAGATGCTGACCAAGAGTCTGTAGAACAGAAAAAATAAAGTCTAAATATCTGTACTTTTTAGAATTTTATAACAATTTTTTTTGCAAGTATATATAATAAGAAATAAACTAAATTTCGATCACTTTTTGAAATGCATGTTTGTATGTTTGTCAAGAAAATCATAAAGCATATCCTCGAGTAATATTTACTCTTCATTTTATTCAAATCGGTTCATTCCATCAAAAGTTATCGTAATTTTAATGATTTAAGTACGAGAGAAAAGCAAATAATAGTTAGAGACTTAATACATTCAGACGACTTTCTTAAGACACTATTTAGTACGTCAGGTTCCACGGGGACCAAGTACATTATAATCTCACTAATCCAACACTTCGATAAATCAGTACATCCAAAAATCTGTCAATAATTCTTCGCAACATACGAGAAAAGGTTTTTAAGCAAGTTTCAGAAAAGCAGACCTCAATTAAGGTTCTATATATTTTAAAACTATGTAATTACGTATGTATATGTTAAAAAAATACATTACACACATGTATTCCCACTATGAAATGCTGTATTTTATCCGTTACCTATGACTTTTTCACTATATTCAGGTAATCCTATTAATCACTTGATAATGGATTATGCTAAGAACCGCATCGAAAGAGAGTCGTTGATGAGTAGTATAAAAAGTAGTTGCCAGAACATAGGTATTTGTCAAAGCATTTTGGCTGAACCCTGTTCGGGTGACGATGATCTGATAATGATATCTCATCAGCGACTCTCATGATTGAGCTAGTAAGATTCAGGAACAATGGGGCTCATATGTTCGGGGGAATAAAAGCCCCTTTAAACAGAGTAAAATTAAAAAAAATCCAGTAATTCGAACATTCCAATAATCGGACACCCTCCGAATTTTAATAGTACCGGTTTTTTTTTTATTGAAGCACGACATAGTGACTGCACTATGCCTGATGTTAAGCATAGTACAATCCAAAAACATCGGCAACCACCGAGAGACAGACCATCCATCGTCGGTCGCCGCTGTCATGCCCAACATAATGACGAAAGTCACCCGGTACTGGATATGCACAGGCTGATCCCGAAACGCGACGCGCAGAAGCGAGTCACTATGACGGGCTTTTTCGCCATGTACATGGTGGTTGCGACCCAGTCGGGCTGTAAAACCCTACCACCCCGCTATCGCCATTGCCTCGTTCGTTATTCAACAGGGTGCACCACGTGCAGGTGAGGTTGGCTTGGGTGTCTCAAGTCTTAAGATGTTACTCGACACCCCCTACACCCCAAGTGAGAAATTAGTGAGAATATACTGTATATATATACATATATATATATATATATATAATTCTTTCATCCGTGTGTATGTAATAGAACTCCTAAACGATTGGAGAGATTTTGATGAATATTTTTGTAAGTATTCACGTGGATTCAAGAATAGATTCACAGTCGGATCCGGTAGGTGGCGCTGCGAATGAATTTTAGATATAACGTCCTCTGGACCCGATAGTTTCCATATAAATGTTTGCATTTGAAGAAGAAAAATTGTCTCCTATGTCCAAGGTATTGAACGCTGATTCAGTTCCAAAGAAGAAGGAATCGGATGAGAGTAAAAAGGAGTCGAGGGAAAAAGAGTTGCGGTGAGTTACTATTTGTAATAAACTTTAAAGTTGTAAAATTCCCTGTTAGAGTGAAATAAACGAAACAATTGAAATATGCATATGTCAATACTGTCAAATGTCATTTACAAATGTCAGTTGCCACTTTGTATGTATTTATGTTGGTCTGTACTCTGTGATGGGAATAGGCTGTCAAATTTGGTCGAATTATTTGACTCCATTCACCTCCATTAACTGCGGTGTTTATCATAAGGAGAGAAGTGGACTGTATTTTTTGTTGATTGCGAGAGCAAAGGTATTTACGGATAAATGCTCAGTCGCAGGATTCACATATAATCGATTGAGCTGGGTAATAGAAGCATACACACTTACTTGACATAAATAGTGAGTCCAATAGCGTGTTCACCGGATAGATTATTCTTCTTCTTTTTTAATTTATGGCACCATGTGTAAGCACATATGCATATGCAATTCCGCCATCGTCATGTGGATACAGAGTGTGTGCTGTCTGTGCCAGATAGTGTCATAAACGAAGGGAACCGAGTTAAAAAATGTAATTAAAAAACGAAGATAATTAATTTTGTATTGAGACCGAGTTATTGTGTTTCTCACAGATATACATAAAGGAAAGCTTAGATATGTTTCGATTAAGAAATAGGCAATCTGATTAAAGTTTAATTTTGTTAATTTTAATAAATAATGACAATACATGTAAAATTAAAGGGTTGTTATTCACTAAAGCTAAGATACATGTAAGGTTAGTAGCGCGGAGAATATAAGGAGGGAGGACATCAAAAAGGGAGAGTCTGTTTCTCGAACAATTAAAGAATATATGATCTGGAGAACCTTCGTCAAGGCCGCATTCGCACAGAGAATGATCCCTAATCCTTAATTTAAACAAATGTACTGGTGTACAAGTATGACCTAGATGAAGACGACAGATGATGGAAGTAACGGCTTTACTTAGATATGGGGATTTAAAAAACCATGGTTTTCGGGGAACTTCATTTTGAAAAGAACCGTAAGATTTGCCTTTATATTTTCTAGAAAAATTCCAATCCTTTTGCCATGCTTCTAATAATCTAGTTTTAGCTAGAGACCGTAGATCTTCCGTATCCAGTGAGTAGAAGGGTTACAAAAATATATTATCAGTCGTGACGTGTCCTGCGCACTTAATTGTGATACAAAGCCTTCACGTATTCTCAATTACCTATTCGACAATGACGACAATAATCTAGAACATTCGTTGCCAGAATAAAAGTATATTAACAAGACCGTATGGATATGTACAGTTACAATTGAGGGTCATTATGTTTAACCTTAGTATGTTAGCGTCTTCATGCACTAACACAAGCCTGGACGAGTTCCAGGTTCCGAGTCTTCTTTTTTTTCTATACTAGTTTATTGAAATGACTGCACAATACTTGATAGAAACTACGGTATAGTCCAAAAATAACGGCAATTGTCGGTGTCAAATACCAACGGCGGTCGTCGTCATCATGTTGACCTGCAAAAGTATATTTTTTTTTTATGTCATAGGAGGCAAACGAAAAGGTGGGTCACCTGATGTTGAGTGATCACCACCGTCCATAGACATCAGCAACACCAGGGGAATCGCAAGTGCGTTGCCAGCCTGTGTTGGTGGGGAACGGGGGAAGGGGAAGGGGAAGAGAGGGCAGGGAGAGCGAGGGAGGTGGGACTCCGGCGCTCTCACTCACCGAACGAAACGCAACAATGCAAGCACTGTTACTTCACGTTGGTTTTCTGTGTGTCGAGTGGTACTAACCCGGATGAGGCGACCTATTCATGCTGAATTCACTTATAGCATCAGTGTGGCTCTACCGCCTACACGTTGTTACTATATACATTTCTCAGGTTCAGGTTTCTGTAATATGATTTCCTGAATCGTTACTCACGATAGATAGTTGTTTGGATTGTAGCGTTTCGTTCGGTCAGTGAGAGCGCCGAAGGCCCACGTCACCCTCTAACTCCCCTCCCTCTCCCGTCCTCACCAACACAGGCCGGCAACGCACTTGCGACTTCCCTGGTGTTGTTAGTATCTATGGACGACGGTGATCACTTAACATCTTGTGACATACCTGTTCGTTTGCCTTGTATGATATAAAAAAAAAAAAAAAACTATTATGAATTGGTGAATGCAGGCGATCCATGAAGAATCTCTCTGATATAAAATTTCTGTGGATAAAGCAAATCGATTAGTACATTTCGAATACTGTTTTGAATCAAATCGAATATTCCCAACGGTCTGATAGTTGACACTTCTCGAATGTTCTATCACTAAATAGTCTATACACCAGTAGTAAAATAGGTCCGTTCCCTTGGCGTGGAACACTTGAGTACGGTGCTAGCGCGATACAGGAGCACAAAACCTTACATCACTGCAACAACATTACACACATCACCTCCACACACGTGCACGCATACACGCTTACACATGAAAGTGAAAGGGTTTTATTTTTGTTAAACTGAAATAGTTTAGAAAAAATTATTCAACACAAAATACATATAGAGAGTTGTCGAGGTATGTATGTTTGGTATGAATATGTAGCTTAGGTTAGCTCAGATAGGTTGCGAATTGCATGAATTAGGCCGAGGTCGAGGTGTGACGTGCACCAT
Organism: Antheraea mylitta; assembly: GCA_014332785.1. NCBI lineage: Eukaryota > Metazoa > Arthropoda > Insecta > Lepidoptera > Saturniidae > Antheraea > Antheraea mylitta. The sequence continues at coordinate 827,501 of JACEII010000135.1, forward strand.
CCAGCTAGTTGTCAAATAAAATCGGCTGAGTTCTTTAAGCGCTCGCCTTAGTAATCCGGTGAAGCTGTTAAGACCTTGCTAGGTTAGTAGCGTAGTCAGTTCAAGAAACAAAAAAATCAGCTGTAAAGTTTTTCTTTTCTGTTTTCAGCGACAGAGAAGAGAAAGAGCGATCGCAGAAAGAGAAGGAGGATGCGCAGAAGAAGCCGGAAGAACCGAAAGAGAAGACCATTAATGATATATTGCAGGAGAAGGAAGACGCAGAGGGTGTAAGTCGAGTTTAACTAATTATTCTGTTTGTGTTTGTTCATGTTTCTGTATTAAATATGGCCGATAATCTATACATAAATATATATATATATGTGTATATCAATGACATTTGTAGGTGGTAGAGCCACGCTGAAGCTATTATTGGTTTCAGCATGAATGGGTCGGCTCTCCCGGGGTAGTACCATCCTCTCGCAAAGAATCGATGTGACGTAACAGTGCTTGCATTGTAGCGTTTTGTTCGGTCAGCGAGAACGCCGGAGACCCATCTCCCCTACTCTCTCCTCTAACCCTTCTGCTTCACTTCTTTGAATACAGGCTGGTAACGCGCTTGCGACTCCTCAAGGGTTGCAAGTGTCTATGGACGGCGGTGATCACTTAACAACAGACGACCCGCCTGTTCGTTTGTCTACTATATGATATAGAAAAAATGTAGAGTGAAGTAACCAAAAATTATGAATCTATGCCATCTATACTAATATTATAAAGCTGGAGGGTTTATTTGATTCTTTGATTGAACACACTAACCTCAGGAACTACTGAACTGTTTTGAAATATTCTTTCAGTGTTATATGACCCATTTATCGAGGATGGTTATAGGCTATATATCATCACGCTAAGACCAATAGGAGCGGAGCACCAATGAAGAATGTGTGAAAATCGTTTTCTCATGGAGCACC
>JACEII010000135.1:856662-877025 GCA_014332785.1 Antheraea mylitta
GAAAATTTCTTTAGTCACGTTGAATGACTAATGTCGATTGATTAATAGACTTTATAATAATGTATATGTTCGGCAGCGATAAAATGGCGTCCGTATAGAAGTATGACGTCATCCATGGTGACACCGTGGTTATGATATCGATCGATCAATCCATCAACAACAATCGAATAAAACGGTAACTCATGTAGAAACAGAGCGCTGACTATAGTCATGACGAATTATTCGTAGGCGTGACTAGCTCAACTGTCTGAGCGAGTATGCCCAGCATCTTTTTTTTTCTCGAACTGACCTACGCTATTGGACTTTATTTTTTGGCCTTACAGCTTCACCGGACTACTAAGGCGAGCGCTTAAGGCACTCAGCCGATTTTATATTGGCAACCAACTCGAGGGTGCACGGCACACCTCGGCTTGGCTGTTGCCCGTTGCATGCAAAATCGCGACCTATCTTAGCTAACCTAGCTAACTATTCATATATGTTTGAGTTGTCGCGACGTATGTGTACCAAGCATATACGCCTCGACAACTCCTCCATATATTTTTATCGAGAAATTGAGAGTTTTTCAGTTCGATAAGGGAAAAAAGTAAACCCTTCCACCAAAATGTGTAGCGTGTAGGCGTGCACGTGTGTGGGGGTGAACGTGTAGTGTTGTAGCGGTGATGTATATTTGTGTGTCACCGTATCGCGCAAGCAACGCACTCAAGGGCTCCCTAGCGAGGGATCGAACCTAGGCTTGAGCCGCTGCCGTGGGAGGCCTAATCGGGTAGGATGCCCAGCATCTAGTCATCGAACGCCTTTTAAAGCTTTAAGATACATAAACAGCCGATACCTCCAACCAATGGCGTCTCACATCGGGGTAAATAATAAACAGCCGATTATTTCCACCAATAGCGTTTGAGGTCATTAGTAACACCCACGATATAGTCAATAGCGCGGTATCGCAGGTCAATAGTGACTTTCCCAATATATATAATTATTAGGGCCTATACTGGATAAGTATTTTTGATTTAATTTTATTTAATAACTAAAAAAAATACCCTCTACACAGCGCTATAGTAATGACAATTTTTGTCTCTTAAATTAACATTCGATAGGGAGTTTTTGGCGGGATTTTAGTCTGTCATGTAGTGGATTTTATATTTTATTCATAATCTTGTGTTATTTGACTCTATATTTTGTAAATTTGGTGGTGTTTTACGTAATATAGTTAGTTTATTGTGCACAAGTCATGTGAATGAGAAATAATACCACGGACCATGAAATTCTGAGATGCCACAAAAACTCCCTGAAAGGTTCTAACAAGGGAGCCACCATCTTGTTAGAATATTGATTCAAACGAAGCTTAATATTGAAATTATCGTACGAAGCTTCCAATGCTATAGACTACATGACAATGGCGGTAATAATCTGAAAGATCGATTGCCAAAAACATTCGTTAATCGGTCTCACTTTAGAGTCTTTTGTATCTCTGATCTCTAATTAACATTATTTCTGTCCACCAGATACTTTAGACACATGTCTCCAGGTCTGAACGAGGTCCTCACGAGGTACGTGAAGATCCAGGAGGAGAACGGACACTCCATCAGCGAGGAGGTGAGTTTACTATGACGCTGACGAGAGAATATACAGACGTGGTAGAGTTACGCTGAAGCTATTACTGGTTTCAACATGAATGGGTCGGCTCGTCCGGTGTAGTACCACCCGACACACAGAAACACCGACGTGAACGTAACAGTGTTTGCATTGTTGCGTTTCGTTAGGTTAGTGAGAGCGCCGGAGACCCATCTCCCCTCCCCTTACCTCTCCCTTCCCCTCTCCAAATACAGGCTGGCAACGCACTTGCGACTCCTCAGCGGTTGCAAGTGTCTATGAACGGCGGTGATCGCTTAACAACAGGTGACCCGCATATTCGTTTGCCTCCTGTATGATATAAAAAAGAAAAATACTAATGACTTACTATAGACCAGTGTTTCCCAACGTGGGGTCCACGCCCCACTGGGGGGGGGGGGGGGTAATTTGGTAGTTGAGGGGGGGGGGGAGTAATTTAGAAATGGACTCGACACGACTTCAACCCTTTCGCTTTGGGTTATTTAAATGCAGTGCTAGATATCGGTGACAAATTTAACAAAAAAGGCAGATTTTTTTTTTAATGCTGTAAATAATTATCAGGTATAATTTGGTTTGACGTTACCGAAATATCAACTGGGTAATTATAATCGTCAAGTAAGTTTTCTACAAAAACAGAGTAAATAAATTCTGTTTTTTTTTTCTTGTATTATGTTGCCCGCGGACGCCATCACAGGCTCGGCTAGTATGTAAATAGAGAGGCAAGGAATATGATGAAAGTGTATGTAATTTCAGCATTACTTGATACAAGAGGACGAGATGGAGCAGGCCGAGGACGTGGAGGTCCCGAAGGCTCTGGGGGACCTGTTCGAATCCGTCGCCGGCGCTATATTCCTTGACTCGGGTAAACAATAATCTAATACCTTTAAACGAGCATTTCTTGTATATTTTTATGAAATCCATCAGGTATATTTTTATTATGTATCAAATCAAAATTACTTTATTCAGTTTAGGTCCTAATAAGGCACTTATGAACGTCAAAAACTACCAACGGTTCGGAAAACAACCCAGTCATCGAGAAGAACCGGCAAGAAACACGATCTGGTTTATCTTTTTAAAAAATATATATAATATTTACACTATATTACATTTTGGGGTGTAAGGGGTGTCGAGTAGCATCTTAAGACTTGAGACACCCAAGCCAACCTCACCTGCACGTGGTGCACCCTGCTGAATAACGAACGAGACAATGGCGATAGCGGAGTGGTAGGGTTTTACAGCCCGACTGGGTCGCAACCACCATGTATATGGCGAAAAAGCCCGTCATAGTGACTCGCTTCTGCGCGTCGCGTTTCGGTATCAGCCTGTACATATCCAGTACCGGGTGACTTTCGTCATTATGGCCGGCATGACAGCGGCGACCGACGATGGATAATCTGTCTCTCGGTGGTCGCCGCTGTTTTTGGATTGTGCTATGCTTACCATCAGGCATAGTGCAGTCACTTTGTCGTGATTCAATAAAAAAAATAAAAATAAAAAAAAAACATACATAACAGAAACGTTTTTAATGGATGCATAGAGAAGTCAATTCTAGACATCACTATCGTTCACATACTGATCCACTCTATAATAGCCTTTTGAGAACAAAACCCGCTTGACATGGCGCTTAAATTCACAATCCGGCAAATCGGTAATATCCTTTGGAACTTTGTTAAAGAACCGTACACTATTTCACAAAAAAACTATCACTCGTTTTACTAAGTCTAAAACATGGGATAACCACTATCACTTAAATCGTGTGGTCATAAGTATATATCAATTTTTTATATAAATTGATTTCATCAACTTGGAAAACTTAGAAGAATGACTTAGCCTTTACGTATCGTATAGTTATTAACGAGTGATTTCTGGCTACTAGTATCATTATAAAGCTGGAGGGTTAATTTGATTAAACGCGATAGTTTTTTTTTTTTATTTATTGTAGCACGGCAAAGTGACTGCACTATGCCTGATGGTAAGCACAGTACAATCCAAAAATAATAGCGACCACCGATTGACACACTGACCATCGCCGGTCGCCACTATCATGCCGGCCTATAATAAGCTGGATATTCACAGGCTGATCCCGAAACGTGACCCGTAGAAGCGAATCACTATTACGGGCTTTTTCGCCATATATATGGTGGTTGCGACCCAGTCAGGCTGTATAACCCTACCACCCCGCTATCGCCATTGCCTCGTTCATTGATCAGCAGGGTGCACCACGTGCAGGTGAGGTTGGCTTGGGTGTCTCAAATCTTAAGATGTTACTCGACACCCCTTACACCCCAAGGAACTACTGAACCGATTTGAAAAATTCCTTCAGTGATATATAGATTTCTCATTTATTGATTAAAGCTATATGTCATCGCTTATATATCATCACGCTAAGACCAATAGGATCGGAGCATCAATGAGGAATGTTTCAAAATCGTTTTTTTTTCCTGTTGAGTTTCCGTTCATGTCAGCGTTAGTCGAAAGTGACCATTTGACGTGGACGAAGTCGCGGGCTGAAGCTAGTTTGGTAAGTAATAACGGTATGAATGAATGGAGTTGGCCCCAGGCATGTCGCTCGGCGCCGTGTGGAAGTCGTACGTGAAACTGATGGGCAAGGAGCTGGAGGCGTTCAGCGCGGCCGCTCCCAAGTCCCCGGTTAGGGAACTGCTCGAAGCTGAACCGGACACAGCTAAATTTGGGTATAAACACTATTCATCCTTATATTTTGTAGAAAGAGAAAGAAAGAAAGTGAGAGAGTCGGAGGCCCACCTTCCTCCTATCCTCTTCCCATCCTTCCCCCTCCCCAACACAAGCTGATAAGGCACTTGCGACTTCCCTGGTGTTACAAGTGTCTATGGACCGTGGTGATCACGCTTAACATCAGGTGACCCAGTTGTTCGTTTGCCACCTATTTCCCTTCTAGCAGGTAGATATTGAAAATCTATGCCTTCTATCTCCTTATCTTAGCGACGATCTCATCCGATGTGGTCTAAGATGGTAAACAGGCTAAACCCTAAGAGATGAGAAATATCCAGACACTAATACCTGTGTCTACTATACCGAGGTGACTGACGACTCGGCTAATAGGTTCATCCATCAAGCTGTGGACGCTCCGACGCGGGACAATGTGGATTATAATTTTAAAATAGCTGTAAAAGATGATAATAATGCCGCCATGTAGGAAATATTTAAGTATTGCATAATTTAATTTACACTAACTCTGTACAATACATATTTTAATTTGTACTAACTTAATAGAAATGTATATTTTGATTTACACTAACTCTATAAAATGCATATTTTAATTTACACTTACTCTTTACACATGCATATTTTCATTTACACCAACTCTTTACACATACATTTTTCATTTTCCTTAACTCTATACAGACACATATTTTCATTTTGACTAACTATATACAGATACATATTTTCATTTATTTTTACTTTATACACATACATATTTTCATTTACAGTAACTCTATGCGGATACATATTTTCATTTTCACTTACTCTATATAGATGCATATTTTCATTTTCAGCAACTCAATACAGATACATATATTCATTCATTTTCACTAACTATACAGGTGCTTATTTTCATTTTCACTAATTATACATGCTTATTTTCATTTTCACTAATTATACAGATGCTTATTTTCATTTTCACTAACTCTATACAGATACATATTATCATTTTCACTAACTTTATACAGATACATATTCTCATTTTCACTAACTCTATACAGATGTATATTTCTATTTTCACTATCTCTATACAGATATATATTTCATATTCATACAGATAAATATTTTAATTTACATTACATATAATATAATAGGTCTTTACCTATGAAATTGCCGTTTTGTATGAAAAAAATAAACGATTTTTTTTCATGTATTTTTTATCTGTATTAATCGAAGTACTCACCCATGCAATCAATGCATCTTTGTCAACGCAGTGCCAGTTTATTGATGCCCTTCTTAAAGAAATCAGCTGCACGGGAGGCAACAAATTCTTCAAAGGCATTCTGTACTGCCTCTCGGGTATTGAATTTTTTTCCCACCAAGGAGTTATCCAAATTCTGGAAAAAGTAGTAGTCTGTAGGCGCAAAGTCTGGTGAGTAGGGCGGATGACGGAGAACTTTCAACTCCAGTTCTTGCAATTTGGGGACCGTCTGCTGTGCAGTATGCGGTTGCGCTTTGTCGTGCAGGAGCAGCGGAGACGAGCGATTGACCAATGCTGGTTGGAGATGTGCCAGCTTCTCCATCATTGTGTTCAGTTCTTCACAGTACACATCTGCAGTAATGCTTACCCCGTTTGGTAAGAAGCTGTGATGAATCACACCGGCGCTAGACCACCAAATAGTGACCATCATTTTTCTAGGGGTAAGGTTTCGTTTAGGACATTATTTAGGTGCTAAACCAGAATCCAACCATCTTGTTGAGCGCTTGCGGTTATCAAACAGATGGACAGAGAGCAAATGGACCAATATTGTTTTGACGCTAACGTTGAAATCCGCTGGTAATTCAGCCGTAGATTGTCTACCATCAACTTCCACAGTCGCCTTTAATTCGTCATTGTCGACCAAAGTTTTCGGACGACCGCGAGGTTCATTTTTCAGGTCGAAATTCCCAGAACGGAAGCGAGCAAACCAATAACAGGTGGTGCGTTGGTTTGTAGTGTTAGCTCCGTAAACGTTGTTGATGTTGCGTACCGCTTGTGCCGCGTTGCTGCCACGACGGTACTCATTTTCCACAATTACTCGAATTTTTAACGTATCCATGGTGACAAAAAAGATTGAAATGTGATGAAAATGTAACACTAATCTATAAACAAATGACTACTTTTGGAAAAGAAGAAGAAAAAGAATTCCATGTTTTTAAAATAAAATTAATTTGAAATTAAAATTCTTAGCGAAACACAAATTAGTTTGATTTGAAATGGCCAGTACTGCAGAACGGAAATTTCATAGGTTAAGACCTATTATTAATAGAGTTGACCTATTTTGAAGGTGATATTTAGCCGTTGGTTTGTTGTTGTGGAATATGTAATTAAAAACTCTGTCCATCTGACTTCTGTACATTATAATCATTCCCTTCAAACGCTTTCTGATTTTTTTTTTTTTTAGAAAACCTGAACGTCTCGCTGACGGTAGACGTGTGAGGGTATGCGTGGAGGTATTCGGTAGAGGCGCCTTCAAGGGCATCGGCAGGAACTATCGTATCGCGAAGGGAACCGCAGCGAGATGTGCTCTGAGGCACTTGAGGCTTCACAAACGATGAACTGACCATCGTACTCTTAATAAATTAATGTAAGCAAAGCCGGGAACTCACGTAGGCTTGTTGCTAATCAGAAGAATCCAGTGAAATTCAACTTTTATAATACAATTGACTTCTAGCCGCGACTTCTTCCGCATGGAATACTTATTTTTTGCTAATGCTAACATGCAGTGGAAGAGTTCAAAAGAAAAATAAACGTTTTTGTAAGATTCATTGTTGCTCCGCTCCTATAGCCATTAGTGTGATGATATATAGCCTATAGCATTCCTCGATAAATGAACTATATAACACTGAAAGAATTATTCAAATCGGACTAGTAATTCATGAGACTAGTACGTTCAACCAAAAAAACCCTATATATATAAATATTACTATAGTTATGGATAGATTGACGCTTAAATAACTGTTGGTATGAGAGAGCGAGATGTAGAATAATGAGAAACACATGAGAGGACAAGAGGCATGACTATGATTGACAGCTACTTATGACGTAAGACAAAATGCTCATCTTCCATGTGACTAATTTTGGCGATAAAATTGTTCTGGAAACTTCTCGACGATGAATTAGATAATAATGTAATTGATAATTATTCAGTGTAATCATTTCTGTAATAAATTTGATAATAAATATATATCTTTGTCTGTTTTTACCCAAATTTTGTTATATATAACTACCCCATGGATCATTGGTTAGGGCTTATTTTCTTTATAATTAGCCTTCAACACAGAAAGGGCTTCGACGATTCTAATGCAGTTCGTGAGGGAACGGTATTATTTTTTTTTTTTTTATTGAAGCACGACATAGTGACTGCACTACGCCTGATGTCAAGCATAGTACAATCCAAAAACATCAGCAACCACCGAGAGACATTATCCATCGCCGGTCGCCGATGTCATGCCGGCCATAATGACGCAAGTCACCCGGTACTGGATATGCACAGGCTGATCCCGAAACGCGACGCGCAGAAGCGAGTCACTTTGACGGGCTTTTTCGCCATGTGTATGGTGGTTGCGACCCAGTCGGGCTATATAACCCTACCACCCCGCTTTCGCCATTGCCTCGTTCGTTATTCAGCAGGGTGCACCACGTGTAGGTGAGGTTGGCTTGGGTGTCTCAAGTCTTAAGATGTTACGCGACACCTCTTACACTCCTATAAAATATATATTAATTAGCGGGCCGGGCAGACGTTGTCCTGCCTGAATAATGAAAAAAATATATCTAAAATTCAATCACAGCGCCACCTACCGGGTCCAATTGTAAATCTAAATCATTCCCGGATCCACTGGAACACGCCCGCAAAATTTCAACAAAATCGGTCCAGCCGTTTAGGACGAGTTGAGTGACATACACACGTACAGAAGAAATCTATACATATAAGAATGTAAATGTAACCTACCAGATTAGGCCCCCCTCGGCACCGGCTCAAGCCTAGGTCCGTTCTATCGGTGTGGAGCCCTTGAGTACGCTGCTCGCGCGATACATTCACGCAAAATCTTACATCACTGCAACTACAGTACACATATCACCTCCACACACGTGCACGCATACACGCTTACACATGAAAGTAGAAGGGTTTTGTTTCTTTTCCTTATCGAACTGAAATAGTTTGGAAAATTATCCAATACGAAATATATATAGGAGCTGTTGAGGTATGTATGCTTGGTACACATAAATGCTCCAACAACTCATATATGTATGAATAATTAGCTTAGGTCAGCTCAGATAGGTCGCGAGTTGCACGTGTCAGGCAACAGCCCAAGCCGAGGTGTGCCGCGCACCCTTGAGCCAGTTGCTCAAATAAGATCGGCTGAGTGCCTTAAGCGCTCGCCTTAGTAGTCCGGTGAAGCTGTTAAGACCTTGCTGGGTCAATAGCGTAGTCACTTTGAAAAAAAAAAATCAGATAAATAAACGACAAGGAGTTCTACCTTTTTTTTCCTTATCCTATCCTATATAGTTTAGAGGAATTTATCGGACACAAGATACATATAGGAGTTGTTGAGGCACGCATGCTTGGTACACATGCATGTTTCAATAACTCATATACGTATACCTGGATAGCTTAGGTTAGCTCAGATAGGTCGCGATTTTTGTACAAAACAGGTGACAGCCCAAGCCGAGGTGTGCCGTGCACCCTTGAGTTAGTCACCCAAACATCCCAAATCAACGGAGTGCCTTCAGCGTTCGCCTTGATAGTTCGGTGAAGCTGTAAACACCGTTCCAGGTCAACAGCGTTTCCATTTCGAAAAAAAAAAATAGATCAGGGTTGCTTCCATAGAATCTTATGTGCACCTGCAAGTGAGGAAGCCAAGCAAGGTAACATTAGGGTACGATGGGCCTGACATGTTCTTTATGGACTTAAGTCCCTGAATAAAAATGACATGACATGGGGTCCTTCAAGCGCAACGTGAAGAGACACTTACGCAGACCGGCTTGACAACGGTGACCGGCGATGGATACCAGCAGGCATAGTACAATCACTTTGCCGTGTTACAATAAAAAAAAGATTAAAAAAAAAAATAGAAATGTCTCTCTGTCTGGCTATTTTTCTGTCTGTCTGTCTATATGAACATACATCAATACTAAAACACTGGGTTCACAATAAAATATCAGCAAGAAAATTATAAAGCATATCCTCGAGAGGTGAACGCGCTAATCTCAGAAATTACTGGTCCAACTTGAAAAATATTTAACTGTTATATAGTTCATATATCTGGCCATATATCATCGCGGTACGACCAATAGGAACGGAGCACCAATGAAGAATGTTCCAACATTGTTTTTTTTTCCTTTTAAGAGCTTCCACTGCTTATTAGCGTTACCCCAGTCACTATTCCACGCGGACGATTTTTTTTCTTTTTCTCGATCTGACTACGCTGTTGACCTAGCAAGGTCTTAACAGTTTCACCGGACTACACGCGGACGAAGTCGCGGGCAGAAGCTAGTTTATTTATAAATATACGTGAAGTGAAAACTTTGTACCACTTTTTAAGCGAATTGTGCGAACGGATGAACGTGAAATTTGGCATTGACCGGAACATTGAGATTAACGCCACCATATTAGAACTGTACATTGATACTAGCGTCAACATATTAAATATATATAAATAAGAATTATTATTATATAGATTTCAATGAGACATAAATAAGAATTCATATTATTGATTTATCACTTGCATAACATTAGCTGAATGATTATCATAATTTTTGTGTTGCACAAAGTATTTTGCAGAATTGTTAATTAATAGTAATTGCTTTGACTTCCATAGTTTGGCCTATAAAAAGCTAGATGTTCCTGCTTACGACACACATACTTGTATGTTTAAACACATTTCAGATATATAAATAAGAACGACTATATAGAGTTGATGTATTTAAATAATATTAATTTCTTCAATATTTATTATTTTTGTGTTACTTATATCATTGTGCAGAATTATGAGTAAATGGGGCACCCGATTAGGTCTCCCACGGCAGCGGCTCAAGCCTAGGTTCGATCCCTCGGTAGGGAGCCCTTGAGTGCGTTGCTTGCGCGATACGGTAACACACAAATATACATCACCGCTACAACACGATCACCCCCACACACGTGCACGCCTACACGCTTACACATGAAAGTGGAAGGGTTTACTTTTTTCCCTTATCGAACTGAAAAACTCTCAATTTTCCGATAATAAATATATGGAGGAGTTGTTGAGGCGTGTATGCTTGGTACACATATACGTTTCAACAACTCATACATATATGAATAGTTAACTAGGGTAGCTAAGATAGGTCGCGATTTTGCATGCAACAACCAAGCCGAGGTGTGCCGTGCACCCTTGAGCTGGTTGCCAAAATAAAGTCGGCTGAGTGCCTTAAGCGCTCGCCTTAGTAGTCCGGTGAAGCTGTTAAGACCTTGCTGAGTAAACAGCGTAGTCTTTTCGAAAAAAAAAAAAAATGAGTAAATGGTAATTGCTTTGAATTATATAGTTCGTCTTATAAATTATATAGTTCGGCCTATAAAAGTAAAGATGTCAGTGATATCTACGCATTTTTATGTGAAAAATGTTGTAATCGCCCAAATAAAGTGACTGTAACTACGAAGTGCTTACTGGCATCCCTGACCGCATTGACTATGTATTATACGCTTCCAACACTACTAAATGTAGTAGGTACTAATATGTATACTCACACCAAGAATCAGACGCTACAGACGTTGGGTTCCGGAATTATGCTTTAAAAAAAATCAAACTTGGGGTTGTCAACAAAGTAAGTTATTGTAAAATACAATAAGTCGTACGCAAAGATTGTCTTTGTTACATGGCAGGCGTTTAATATTGAGATGAAATTTGAATTCTAGTATAATCTAGGAAATAAATACACATAACATAAATAGAGTTCCGCACTAGGACAAGTTTTTTGTCACTGTAGGTCACATAGTTTACGCTGCATACACCAGTGTTTCCCAAAGTGGGCCCGACGCCGCACAGGGGGCAATCTGATAGTTAAGGGAGTCAATTTAGAAATGGACTCGATAAGACTTCAACAATTTGACTTTGGCCTATTTAAATGCAATATTAGATGTAGGTGACCAATTTAACAAAAAAAAGAAATTGTAAATTCTTAAAAAATATGCTGTAAATAGTTATTAGGTATAATTTCGTTTGACGTTACAAAATATCAACCGGGTAATTAGAATCGTCAAGTAAGTTTTTTATTATATGTTTTGAAATTTTACTTACGATGTTTAGACAACAAGTTCATAGTGATTTCTTCCTAAAACTAATCATATTTCCTAAGGGAACAAAACAATTTTAAAGGTTTCAGATGGTTAAAGAATGTGTATAGGGAGCATACAAATTTTAGAAATATTAAGGTTAGGTAAAAGCTTGGGAAACACAGGTCTACATAGGTTTTCTCTTCGATGATGTTCATTGTGTGGTATTGGGAAGGTCTCGTTAAACATATGCTTAAACTGAGTACTAACACAGTAAATCAACTGAAAGTGGTATAGTATAATGCAGAAAAAAAAATTCAAACTGAAATCAGAAAAAAATGGTTTTCTTGTTGTTGTCCTATGAACAAATTAGGGAACATCAAATGACTGCAATACTGACCAGACTGCTTTGCCAGATTAACAAACCGCAAAATCTCTGCAAATATTTTGGGGATCCAGGAATGGCTGGTCGAGGGTTTACACACTGTTCGTGTTCTTTTGATATTATAAATGAGAGTGGATATGGTTTTTAAAAAAATATAGTTTTTTTTGTTTTTATATATATCTATCATATAGAAGGCAAACGGGCAGCCGGTTCACTTATGTGATGTTAAGTAATCACTGCCGTCCATAGACACCAGCAAAACCAGAGGAGTTGCAAGTGCGTTGCCAGCCTGTGTTTTGAGAGATGGGGGAAGGGAGAGGAGAGGGGAAGGGCTGGGAGAGGAGAGGGGAAGGGAGAGGAGAAGTGAGGGGAAGTGGAGGTGGTCCTCCGGCACTCTCATTGATCGAACGAAACGCAATAATGCAACCACTGTTACTTCACGTCAGTTTTCTGTGAATCGGGTGGTGCTACCCCGGACGAGCCGACCCATTCATGCTGGAATTAGTTATAGCTTCAGCGTGGCGCTACCACCACTATTATATTATATATTATAATTGGTACTATATATCAATCATACTACACGAAAGAGTAATTGTATGGTGCAAATGTAACTTAATCTATTTCGTTGCCAGTCGGTATGCTGTCAGTACAAGTTGGCGAGTTAAGAAAAAAGTTTTGGCGTCATGACCGACAGCATCATACACGAAAATTAAACCATGAAACTACAGTGCATCACTTGTTTCACAGATCGTTACAATTTGCAGATCCGCTTATATCAACCATGTATACTGGCAGGCTGCAAAAGAAAACCAAACGGTCTGTTCTTGCTGAAGAAGTCCTATCAAGTTTATAACCCTCAAAGAAAAAAATCTTCACCCATAGCCTGGTGCAACAAAATATGATTAATAAAGGAGAACATGAAACACTTTTATTGTTAACATAAGAAATTTTAACTTTGACAAGTTAACAGCTCTAGTTACACAGAAATATTTAAAATACTTAGAAACGCTTTATCTCCTTTGCCGCACGATTGTCGTTTGTAATATTCTAGATTATAGTAAATAATATTATTTTGCATATTTCTAACAAATAACAAAATTCTACAACTCTAACGTACTTATAATTTAAAAAAAAATACATGTAAAGATCAGAAAAATAATTCCCTCTCTCAAACTATAGAACCTATAACCCACTTTCGAATATAAATACGTGTTGTTACATTATTTGAAATGCTAACAAATGCTTACTATTTCTGGAATAATAATTAAATTAAAATATTCTCAAGATCGTTCAACACTCACAAAAAAAAATCATATCTCGAAAACTAAACAAAATTATACTGTAGATATCTTGGTCAAATCTTTATCATAACTAGACTCAGCAAATAGATATATAAAATATACACGTCGCCAACTCGGCTTTTATAACACAATGTACGGGGGTGAGCCGACCCATTCACGCTGAAACCAGTAATAGCTTCAGCATGGCTCTACCGGCTTTTTTTTATCATGGGAAGCAAACGAAACAGGTGGGCCACCGGATGTTAAATGATCACCGCCATCCATAGACACTTGTAACACAAGGGGAGTCGCAAGTGCGTTCCAGCCTGTGTTAGGGGAAGGGAGGAAGGTAAGAGGAGAGGGGGAAGGTAGGAAAGGTGGGCCTACGACGCTCTCACTAACTGAACGAAACGCAACAGTTCAAACACTTCAACTTTACGTCGGTTTCCTGTGAGAGGGTGGTACTACCCCGGGAGAGCCGATCCATTCATACTGAAACCAGTAATATCCTCAGAGTAATTACCGCCTACAAATGTTATGTTTATTTGGATTTTTTTTCTGCAGACTTTTTGCTGTTAATTTTATTAATCTAGTTAAAATACTTTTTGCATTCTCTTAAACTAATATTATAAGTTTACTCTTTTACATTACATAACGTTTGTTCACATTATAATGTATTATCTATTTGTTATAGAGATAATCTCATTTATGGCGGCTTCATTTATATCCTTTATTGTCATTTTTTATTGTAACCCACAATGTCCCGCGCCGGAGCGTCCACGTCCTGATAGATGAACCTACTGATTGCGTCGTCAGTCACGTTTCGCGCGATACAATGACACAAAATCTTACACCACTGCAAGAACATTACACATATCACCCCCACACACGTGTACGGATACACGCTTATATATGAAAGTGGAAGGGGTTTGTTTCTTTCCCTTATCAAACTGAAATAAATTATAAAATTATGCGATACGAAATATATATAAGAGTTGTTGAGGTATGTATGCTTGGTACACATATATATTTCAACAACTCATATATGTATGAATACTTAGCTTAGCTTAGGATAGCTCAGTTAGATCGCGAATTTCACGTATCAGGTAACAGCCCAAGCCGAGATGTGCTGTGTACCTCTGAGCTAATTGTCAAATAAAATCGACTGAGTGCTCTAAGCGCTCGCCTTAGTAGCCCGGTCAAGCTTTTAAGACCATGCTAGGCTTACAGCTTAGTCGTTTCGAGAAAAAAAATCAGTCACGTTAGTATAGTACATATAGGTGTTGTTGTGTCTAGATATTGCCACTATAGCATGTGAAACGTAATCGTAGATTTACATCCTTCTGCCCTTTACAAGATCACCACTGATTTTAAGGTTAATCTCTGAGATTCATGGACTATTAAGAGGTCCGGTCCTTCCTCTGCCCCGTAGCCCTTGATTATCAGAGTTTTTTCTCTTATGATTTGATAGCATTTTACGTTCACGTGGTTCAGTTATTGAGAACAAGTGAAATGGATGGGACATAATACCACGGCGCATGAATTCTGAGATGACTCCCTGGAAAGTTCTAACAAAGAGGCCACCATCTTATTAGAATATTAATTTACACGGCGCTTAATATGAAAATGATCGCACGACGCTTGTAATATTATTGACTACGCGACAGAAATAAACTGGAAGATTGGTTGCCAAAGTTATAATTAAACCAAAAGAAATTATGTAATGTAAAAATAGAACATAATTGACACTTATTTCAAATTCAATTGGAAGACTTTATCTATTCTAATATTATAAAGAGGTAAAGTTTGTGAGTTTGTGACGTTGTAGGGGGTAATCTCAGGAACTACTGGTCTGATTTGAATAATTCTTTCAGTTTTAGATAAAAAATTTATCGAGGAAAGACTATATATCATCATGCTAAGGCCAATAGAAGCGGAGCACCAACGAAGAATGTTTTAAAATCGAGGATTTTTCCTCTTGAGAGCTTTCGCTGCGTGTTACCAGCTTCCACACGAACGAAGTCACAGGCTGAGTTTAGTTTATAATATGTTGTGGCGTATAAATAGTATAAACCATGTGTCGTATGCTGATTGGTCGAATAACGATATATGATAAATGTATGACGTAAACATCATTATTATATTCTGTTTTAATTTCTGATATCAATATGCAATATATTAAACAAAGATGTTCATTCACGAATTCTATTAGTTCAGATGTCAAAAAATATATAGGTAACTTTCTAAAAACTCGAAACATGTTTTTAAAAATATTCCATCGACTACAAGAAATATTTTTATCCTGTACTAGCCTATGCCCGCGACTTCGTCCGCGTGGAATAGTTTTTTTTTATTATTATTCCATTCTGCAGACTCTTGGTCCGCACCTTTTTTTGCTTACGTGTAGTGTCTTGTATATGTAAAAAATCGTATCCGTGAGCATATTTGTTTGTTAGTTTGTTTTTTTTTTTTTTAAATAATTTATTAAATATTAACTGTTTAATTATCAATTATTATTAACCATTTTTGATTTAATGATGTTATTGTTTTTATAGTGGTTGCATTTTCATTCTTTGTTCATCATTTATGACCAAAAATGACCATTAAGAAGGTACTTTGGGCTAACGCTTACACGCAACGGAAGCTCTCAAGAGGAAGAAACCCTCGACTTTGAAATATGCTTCGTTGGTGCTCCGCTCCTATTGGTCTTAGCATGATGATATATAGTCTATAACTTTACTCGATAAATGAGCTATATAACACTGAATTTTTTTTTATAGTGACCGGTGCCCCGTGGTACATCCGGAGAGTCGATCTCCATAGAGACCTAGAGATCCCTTCTATCTGGGCGTACGTAACTTCACTTACGATTAGCTATTTTGAAAAAGCCGCGAATCATCCCAGTCCGTTAGTGGTATCCGCCGCAAACTATGAACCCGTACTTAACGCTGCGCGTTATAAAAGACGTCCGCGACACATTTTTACCGACCTTCCTGATCCAATCACGTCAGCGAACGATCAGTACCAGCCTGTCCCTCGAAACAGAGCGTGTTCACGCCCACGCCCGCGTAACCACAGATCACGCCGCCGTGGTCTGGGGGTTAATTTCACTCCCGCACACCCGATTAGGCCTCCCACGGCAGCGGCTCAAGCCTAGGTTCGGTCCCTCGGTGGGGAGCCCTTGAGTGCGTTGCTTGCGCGATGCGGTGACACACAAATGTGCATCACCGCTGCAACACTACACGATCACCTTCACACACGTGCACGCCTGTACGCTTGCACATGAAAGTGGAAGGGTTTACTTTTTTTTCCCTTATCGAACTAAAAAACTCTCAATTTTCCGATAGTGAATATATGGAAGAGTTGTTGAGGCGTGTATGCTTGGTACACATATGCGGTTCAACAACTCATACATGTATGAATAGTTGGCTGGGCTAGCTAGGATGGGTCGTGATTTTGCATGCAACAGGCAACAGCCAAGCCGAGGTGTGCCGTGCACCCTTGAGCTGGTTGCCATAATGGAGTCGGCTGAGTGCCTTAAGCGCTCGCCTTAGTAGTCCGGTGAAGCTGTTAAGACCTTGATGGGTCAATAGCGTAGCCATTTCCAGAAAAAAAAAACTAATTTTTCTAATTGGACCAGTAGTTCCTGAGATTACCCCCTACAACGTCACGAATTCACAAACTTTACCTCTTTATAATATTAGCATAGACTAGCTGTAAAGGCGAATTCGTGGGCATGGAAGCTTATGTAAAGACAGTGGTTAAAAAAGTCACCTGACCGTATTAAGTTCATTTACTGATCTACTTTTCTCTCGTACTTACGCCACGTCGTCATTAAAACTAGAATAACTTTCGATAGAGTGGACCGATTTTAATAAAAAAAGACTTAAGTTACTTCCGAGGATATGCTTTACGATTTTCTTGTTGAGGGTTTATTGTGAATCCAGTACTTTAGTAGTGATGCGTGTCTATACAGACAGACAGACAGACGTACATTTGTAGAGCCACGCTGAAGCTTCTGGAAGCTGAAGCTGAAGTTGCTGGCTTCAGCATGAATGGCCTGGCTCGCCCGGAGTACTACCATCCTCTCATAGAAAACCGACGTAAAGTAACAGTGCTTGCATTGTTGCGTTTTATTCGGACAGTTAGAGCGCCGGAAACCCACCTATCTTCCCCTTCCCCTCCCTTCTTTCCTTCCTCTCCTACCCCTCAACAGAGGCTGGCAACGCGCTTGCGACCGCCTTGGTGTTGCAAGCGTCTATGGACGGCGGTGATCACTTAACATCAGGTGACCCGCCTGTTCGTTTGCCTCCTATGATATAATTTTTTTTTATCACTTATTCCTACACACCTGCAACAATTTTTTTCTCAAAATTTGAAAAAGTACACGCACGTTAAATTTACGTTCTTATTATGTATAGATATGTGAAGCGGTTTTTTTTTTCTCGAATTGACTACGCTATTGACCTAGCAAGGTTTTAATAGCTTCACCGGACTACCAAGGCGAGCGCTTAGGACACTCAGCTGACTTTATTTGACAACTAACTCAGGAGTGCATGGCACACCTCGGCTTGGGCTGTTGCCTGATACGTGCAATTCGCGACCTATCTTTTTTTTTTAAGTGGGGAAATCCCTTATGGATATCCACCCTCCCGGGGGAGAGGGTGGGTTCTGTCCGACTCGCACGGACTAAAACTCCACGGTGTACCGTCAGACCGTGTTGTTGGGGCGGCAAGGGATCGTTCAAGCTAATCAACCTTGTATAGCCGCCCCAACGGTCCACCCGACGGAAGGTGGCCACCGGGCTCCTACCCATAGAGAGGCAGACTGGGTACACACCAGCTGCCCCCCCTTGTCCGCCGGACCTGTGCAATGAGGAGATGGGCCCCCCGACTCATCCCCTTGGGTCCAGCTACGGTGACAGGAGGAGTTGGGCAAAGCGCCGCCTCCTCCTGCCAGTCCTCCGTTGGCGGAGGCGGCCACTTAGTGGGTCCGCCTCACGGGCCCTCTCCGCCGCCTCCTTCTGCCAGTTGACCTTTTC
Organism: Antheraea mylitta; assembly: GCA_014332785.1. NCBI lineage: Eukaryota > Metazoa > Arthropoda > Insecta > Lepidoptera > Saturniidae > Antheraea > Antheraea mylitta. Next base: position 874,951 of record JACEII010000135.1, read on the forward strand.
GCAGAAAGAGGCCATTGCTCACCACGCCTGTTCGCTGCCGAGCATGGACGAAACAACTCTCGGCAGCGACAAATCTCCCCCTACCGCCGCCGCCAGAGTGCGACGCTCCACCTCCCACGCAACACACTCGTGGCAGGCGGCGGTCAGCTCCCTGCGAGCGATCCGGTGCAGGTACCACCGGAAATAACCGTGTCCGGTGAGTACCTGCACCAGCCTAAACGTCAGGGAGCCCCATCTCCTCAAAATCCATTCCCGCAAGACCGGGCGGACGGCGTCCACGGTGTACGTCCCGAAGCGCGCGTTCGCCAGGTCCTGCATCCACCTTTGTATTGCCCCCTGCCGCAGTACCCTTCTTTTCCCCCCTATTTCCTTGGGAGCCAGAGGCTCCCCACTACGTTTCCTCACCGCCGTGAACTGGTACACGACGGCGAGAACTCCTGCCTCCAGCTCCCAAGGTAGGGAGTCGGCGAGCGTAAAAGCCGCCGTTGAGGACACCGTCCGGTACGCTCGGATCGCCCTCAGTGCCATCGTGCGCTGCGCACTACGAAGCGCGCGCACGTTGACGGCACCGAGGGAGTCCGCCCAAACCGGTGCTCCGAAGGCGGCCATCGCCCGCACGACTCCCATATAGAGTCGACGGCACCTGGCACCCGGCTCCCCTACGTTGGGGAGCAACCGGCCGACTGCCGCCGCCACCCCAGCAATTCGCGGTCCGAGCCCCGCAAAATGGGGTATAGAATTGTTTTTAAATAGAGAGAATTTAGACATATTATGTTTTACAGAAACATGGCTTAAACCGAACAAGATGCAGTTCGATATACCCCATTTTTCAGTTGCCAGTGTATTTAACAGAACAATCACTGTCGGTGGTGGTTGTCTTATATTATTGAAAAATAATTTAAAATATAAAGATAGAAAAGATATATGTAGTCTTTCGATAGATCGTATCTGTGAAGTGGCTTGTGCAGAGATGGATAAATTAATTATTCTTTGTGTTTATAGACCTCCATCATCAAATATTTGTTAATTCCTAGAAAAAATGGAGGAAATTTTAATAAGAATTTTGCATAGTAATAAGCGAGTTTTGGTCTGTGGTGACTTTAATGTAGATATCTTAAGTATGTCGCCAGAAGTTACTATGTTCACATCTTTATTTAAGTCGTTTAACCTGGATCCTCTTTTTAATGAGCCGACCAGATGTACGTTTCAAACTGCATCATGCTTTGATAATATTTTTAGTAACTTCAAGATCATTAGCAGTAGTATTGTTACTGGGATACGCTCTGATCACAAAGGTCTCCTTGTTAAAATAAGTTGTGATAAACCTAAAGTTGACTGCAAAAAACAATGTAGACTTATATCAAAAAGTAGACTAGGTCTTTTAAATTATAATATTACACAACACCTATGTTCCAAAACGATTAATAATCAAGATACAGATTGTTATTATGAAAATTTATTTAGTATCATAAGCACTGAATTCAATAAACATTGCCCAAGAAAGGTTATTAATGTAAAGGGGAAAAATAGTTTTAGTGAATGGGCAACAAAAGGCATTAAAAAAAGTAGAGATCGTTTATATGATCTTTATTATAGGAGATCACTAACAAATAGTGAATCCTTTCATACTTATGTTAGAAATTATTCCAAAGTTTTTAAACGTGTTTGTATTGCTGCCAAAGCAAAGTTTTTAGATAATAAAGTTCACGAATCAAGAAATAAGACCAAGACTGTTTGGCATGTCATAAATAAAGAACTAGGTAAAAATAAAATAAATGATAATTCACTTAATCTTAATGTGGACGGAGTACATATTTCTAAAAGTACAGAGGTGGTATCTGTTTTCCAAGACTATTTCACTAATATACCTTTACAAGTAACAAAGGATATAACATTATCAGCCCTGGGTGCCGCAGCTCTTTTAAAAAGTATGAGTGCACCTATAGATTCAAAATTCAAATTACAACAGTAATACAAAAACAGTAGTACAGTCTTTAATTGTTACTATTTCACCACATTTGGCTAACATATTTAACCAGTGTATAGCAAAAGGAACTTTCCCCAATTTAATGAAA